>BQNB010039709.1:9900-20809 GCA_026074375.1 Tanacetum coccineum | reverse complement strand
TTTGGCATCATCCTTTTTACTGCGTGGGGCATATATTACGATTACTTATTACGTGTTAAGGTTCAGTGTCATGAGCTTAGTGCAACAATACTTGTTTTATATTTAGACTTGGTGAATCTGTTTATCTCGTTTACAATACCTGTTTTGGACTATGGAATACGTACATAGTCTGCTGTTTGGACTTCGAAATACGCACTTAGTCCGCCTTTACTTAAATCTTGCGGTCCACTAAACTGTTTGATTTCATTAACATTTCCTGATTTATTAAATCACTACTTGGATTTCGGAACTGATACTTTTAAATGTTGTAACGCTACTTTTCTTCTGAAATATTTCTTAAATTATTTCAATACTACTTTTTACTTAAACCTATGAATTCACCAACATTATTGTTGACGTTTTAGCATGTATTTTCAGGTTACTATTTTGCTAGTGGAGCATTGGGAGCATTCGAGTCGCGCGGATATATATTTTTGAAGGCTTAATAACTTGAGTACTATTTGACAAACGTTTAAAAAAATGTTCTATTGCATTATAAATGAGATCCTTTGTAACTCTGATTTTAATATAACGAATATGAAATTTATTTAAACGTCTCTTTTGAGGTCGTTTTCTGTGACTTGTACTTTGTGCGTATGTGCCTTGAAGTCGCACCATAATGTTACTATTCCACTGTCGTCCGATTTGGGGGTGTGACTATCAGAGCTGAAGTCATAGAGAACTAGGTCGTTTTCAAAACCTAGACTATGACCATGTTTTTCAAAATATAGAGTCTTTCCTTGTTTTATCCGATATCCGCGCTTGCTTGCTCCTAGGTAACTTATATGCTCTCTTTTGCATCCCTACTACTATTACATGGATAATGAGTATTTAATACTAGACTATGATTTGATTCCTCTTACATCAAATCTATGACGTCTATATTTACCTTATTCGCGCCCCCCCCCCCCCCCGGGCTCTGTTTTTTAATTATTGATCACTCTTGATTTTGTTTACTTCTTGATTTCTCATTTACTCCCCTAGGCGTCAATACTGGTATTATATAAGGATACCTATACTTATGGGCTAATTTCTTCTTGATCTCTTACGATTAACTTCAACCATTTACGCGACTTTACTTTATTTCCTTTTGATGATATCGAAATTGGCATAGTTTGTAAATTCCACTAGTTATTTTACCATTCGACTCCGAGTTGTTTACCTCTTTCTTAGCTTTTGAAAAAAAAATTTTTTATCGGGCATTAAATTGTTTTGGTTTAGTAATCCGTCGTTTTGGAAGTTTCTTCCAGTTGTTTGGGAGTATGACAATTAACTTGTAACATCATACGTGTCACCTTGAGAACGCTACCTTTAGTACCACACTCTTTAGTTTATTTGATTGATGAATAATTCTTTTCGTTCAATCTCTTTGACTATTCTGGTTTGTTCGGATATTCTTTATACTTGTTACGACCTATCGCTTTACAAACAATCTCGATGTCAACCTATAAACCATTTTGTTGTCACCCTATGAGTTACTTTACGTTCACTTTATTGACTATTTCATTACGTTATAAAACTATTTGAAACCATTTCGAGCCACACTATTTTGACGAAAATGAGCATTTCATCGTTGGCCCTCAAATATACATAGCCTAATCACCTATGTATATTTGGTGCATAGACTGATTACCTATGCATTCAGGAAGAACCATGACATGCTGAGAGTAGTCACCTTAAATTTTATTGTCGGATTCCCCATCAGGTATTGAGTTTTTTTTGCCATCCCTAGGCAAGTACTCAGATCATATAGCATGTATGGGTGTGATATTTAGAACCTGTAGATAAGGTTTATGTAACAATTCGTATTTTTGATCAATGTACGATGCTATTTAATTCACTATTATTATTTTTTTCTCGTACGCGTTTACTTTTAATTTTGATCGTTACGTTAAATCGCGTAAACTAAAAAAAAATCAATAATCAACGTAAACGGGCACCAAACGAATTTAAGTTTACGTCAAGAAATCATTATATTATTATTACTAAAGTAATTATTCACTTATTATATTTTATTTTTATCGGTTACGTAAAGCGTTTACGTTTCGCGATAAATTAAGTTTAGGCATACCCGGAACCACCATAATTAATTTACGCTTCAACAAATGCTTATTTTTATTTTCAATGATCAAAGTTTATAAAACTTTTACCCCACTTATCAAATGGGACGCCTCATATATACAAGAAATAAGCAAGACCTATTCAATTTACAAGTATACTTTCTAAATTAAATCTACAACTTACACTTTACATTATAACATTATACTTTCATTTTTTTTCAAGTATAATACTTTCTTTTAGCTAGCTAGATATTTCCTCCATAATTTCATGGGATGATTTACACTTTAGGCACTTTAGGGAACATAAGGACTTATATACCATACCTAAGGTCATGTACATCTCTACACATTAAATTAAGCCATACTTCCTATACTTCCCATACTTTTGACCATACTTTCCCTAGAAATCCTCATCTTGTCTTTGACTAGTCATTAGAGTATATAAGGCCTTTACTAGTGAAATACACACACACTTCTCACTTTCAAGGTGTAAAACACACAAAATCTCTCTTCCCCCTCCTCTCTAGCTCACGGCAACCACAAGACCAACACCAAATCCATACCAAATTTTATTTAACACATTTACATACATTCCTACAACATATCTAAGATGTCCTAAGAAGATTTGAAGGCTTGGTTAAGTCTTTACAAGTGTTAAGCAAGAAAAATGGAAGATTAGGGTTTAGGGTTTCTTTGATTGTGCAAGCTTTGGTTTATAATCTAAACAAGGGTTTAGAACATATTTCTCATCATCATACATCACCATAAGGTTATCTAAAACCCTTTATGTCTTTACATTTATCATTTTATGTGTATATAAGTTCTATGTAGTGAAATCACCATTAGGTTACTTTTAAACATGTAAAACATATTTTTGCTTGTGATTATAATTTTGTACACTTATTCATGTGTTATGTGGTTGAATATATCATGGACTAATGGACTTGTAACAAAGTGGTTAAGCTAAAAAGTTATAAAAACGACTTTTAAACACATTTTGAGAAAAACCCATTTAGGGGCTGTTTGAATTCGAAAATTTACACCTCTATTTTATGATTTTATAAGATACTACATGTCCCAAGGATCGTGGGCATGTAAAGAACTCGAAAAACCGATTTATAACGAAGGAGATACGACGATTACAAGTTTACGATAATTAATACTTTTATAAAAATAATTTTATAAAAAGTTACTGTTCATCAGGGACTTTATTTTTGGAAAAACATCATAAATGAATAGAACATTTAAATACGAAGACGTGCTCGAAAGAATCGCTAAAAACGGAGTTAAAACGAATAAGTTACGACATTTACGAGATTTACGATAACTAAATCTATAAAAATAAATATATAACTGTTATGAACAGTAAAATCACTATTTATTAGAAAAAATCAAATTTTGAATATATTATATTTTGATAACTCGTTTTAATACGAAGGTGTGGACATAAGAAACGAAAGAAACGGACATAAAAGTTACGCCAGTTTTACTAAAGTATACTTATAAACGTTTTTACTTTATAAATATGATTTCACTAAAACGATTAGATGGTGATATAGCTATATAGAATTATATGTGGTATTAGTTAATCAAAGTACTATATTACTAGGGAGTTTCATAATGAGGCCTCTTCGGGGTGGCGTATCGACGAGTTGTTGGATTTACGATTTAAAGTGTCCTAGCTCCTCATACGTCACTACATGACCTCTTAATTATGATAGCCCGAATGATAGTATGATGAGCTATACGACCTATAAATAATCAAAGTGTTTAGTACTTATACGACCTATATTGGATTAGGTTGCCTTCGGATTCCTTCGTGACGCATTTTTCTATTGTGAATACTTGTTGATTACCATTCACTCGAGGTGAGTTCATAGCCCCCTTTTTACTACGTGATTGTTTTACAAAATCTACGGGGTGAATTACATTGCTTGTTTTACTATTGGACACAAGTGTTTTTCTAAGTGTTTTCAAAGTGTTTACAAAGTGTATGCTATCCAGATTACTGCCTGAATATTATTGCTAAGTTACCTTATTGCCGTGAAGTCCCTATTTATCATGAACCGTTAATTGCTATTGTAGTAAGCGCGAGTGTTGTGGATAGATCTATCGGGACTGACAATCCCCACCTTTCCTTGGGTCACTAGTTTGATCAAGGTGCATTTAACATTGAGAGGTGTTAGGTTGTTGGCAAGCATCCTATATTCTGATTGGGGCACAAATCTAGTTAAGGCTTCGGGGTCATGAGCTTAGTGCAATAATAAACGTTTTGGACTACTGAATGTGTTTCAGAGTCTACTATTACTTCGATCTTGTGGTCCACCCTTTTTACCGATAAACCTATGATTTCACTCAACCTTTGTGTTGACTTTTAGCATGTAATTTCAGGTCCTAGGGTATGAAGATTGGAGGGGAGCCGTGGCGGATATCAATGAAGACGGATTCTGTGTTTTATCTAAAGTCTATGCAACTTTTATTATCTTTAAAAACTTAAGTCATCTTTTGGTATTATGAAGCTTTTGTTTAATTAAATATGTACTTGAAATGTTTATTACTCTTTTAAAACATATGGGACCTAATGTATAAACTCTGATATTTTGCTATGGCATCGAATGAAATCTTGTCTTAAACGTCCATTTATGGTCGTTTCCTATATCTTGATTGTTGTACTTTGACGTAGCACCCCATTGTTACCATTCCGCTGCTACCTGATTTTGGGGGTGTTACAGATGGTACCAGAGCCAAGGTTATAGGGAACTGGGTCATTTTCAAAACCTAGTCTATAACCACAAAGTTTAAAGGTTTTCTTTTCTTTCATTTTTAAATACAGAATCCTTCATCGCTATCTTTAGCATGTATTTTCAGGTTACTATTTTGCTAGTGGAGCATTGGGAGCATTCGAGTCGCGCGGATATATATTTTTGAAGGCTTAATAACTTGAGTACTATTTGACAAACGTTTAAAAAAAATGTTTTATTGCATTATAAATGGGATCCTTTGTAACTCTGATTTTAATATAACGAATATGAAATTTATTTAAACGTCTCTTTTGAGGTCGTTTTCTGTGACTTGTACTTTGTGCGTATGTGCATTGAAGTCGCACCCCAATGTTACTATTCCGCTGCCGTCCGATTTTGGGGGTGTGACATATGTAAAGCTGAGGATGGCCTTAGGATCAACCCTCCTAACAAGATAAATAAGCCTACGGACAATGATGAGGGGAATGAAGAGCATGTTACAAGAAGGACTAGGGGGTTCTTCTTTGAACCAGTAACAAAGAAGAGGACATCGTTTCCTAAGTGTTATTATTTCCAAAAGCCTAGGCATAACATTGGGAAATGTTTCGAGTATATGCACGACCTAAAGATCGCCAAAAGTGAAAAAGGTATCTATATTTTATATATTATTTCCTTTATTAATTAACTGTATTCGAAAGTTATTTAACGCTTACAAATTTTAAATTGTAGAGCTTCGGGAGAAAGGCACGTCTTGTAACTGTGATGATTGCGGTTCAACATCAGACTCTAAAGAAGATGAACCTGAAGCTTCATCAAAGGCGTGAAGTATTTACAGAAGATGACGGCTAGGATCGTGCATCAGATTTTAGGATATAGGATTTAAAACAATTTAAATTTCTTAAATTTAAAACTAAATGTTCTCTCGTTTAGGGCTTGTTTAAAACTTTTAGTTTAACTTTTTCAAGTTTATAAAATCACTTAATTTGAAATTTAATATACCTGACATTATTGTTTTAAAACTTATAAACTTATAAGTTTTGGAAAACTTAGTAATTATCCCATATAAGTATCTATAGATAATAAACAATCTATCTGGTCTGATCAAATGGCGATCATACTTTATGGGTTCTTTAAATAGAACTAGTGAATTAAAATAAAATGTTAATAAAAGCCTTTAAGCATGGACTTTGATGCAATCCATCTATGAGGGAAGTTTAAAGTAACAAGGGTCTTTGATTGAAAAGATCTATCTATGATAGATTAATCAAAGATGTCATGGCAATGACAAGAAGAACATTTCTACCAAAATTTAAATAAATATGATAGATTCCTAATACTCGAAGCCTTAAAGTTCTTGAGTCGTGATGAATCAAGGCGTGTACCTCACTCTAATACAACGAGCAATATTTCTTATAAACTTGGAATACTTTGGTGATAGTATTTCCAAAAATCTAGAGATTAAATAAAGCTCAGGATCTGTAAGTAAAACTCAAGATGGATATGAGTTTGTAGATCATGAGTAAAATCTTGATTCTCATATTCATGTTGCGAAAGCGAAAGCACGGGAAGAACAGTTCACTAATGTTAACACTTGTTAAAGAAAGATCAAATTAAAGTGCTCAAGTCAAAATGAGGAGTACGACTTTCAGAGTCATGTAGCGAAAGCGAGAGCACAAGGAAATTAATTTTTGATCGTTAACTAAAGAGTACAAAGCAAAGACAAGAATTATAGATCCTGAAGATCTATGGAGAAGTATTATGAGATTTAATGGGAGGATGACAATATCATTAAACAAACGTACATTGCTTTCTAAAGAAAAATAGTTTGGCACAATCTGACGTGTTTATCTTGTGGTTGGGCAAATAATGAAGCCAAGTGACTTAAAAGATTTAGAGCCAGAAGTCTCAAATTAGGAAACGCGCAACTACATTGTGGTTTAAGAAACTTGTACTGAAATTCTCATGGACTTAGGAGAATCAGTAACAAGGAGTCACTGTTTATATTTGTAAATCTAATTCCCTTATGTTGCACGTACAAAATTAAGAGCATTGCTGAATGCTAAGGTGAGTGAGTCACGATTTAGCTAAGTGTATCATCCAGTAAGACTAAATCAATGAGACCAATACTCTCTTAGATTCATTGACAGTTAGACAATATAATATATTCAATGGGTAAGTGAGGCTCAATGGTTCTTCCAGAAGAATAATCATCACGGAGACAGTAAAATAGTGAGGGTTATCTCCCAAAACTTCTTGATACGAGCTTAATCAATCGTCGAGGATCGAATGTAATGTCCAAGACTAGTGAAAATCGTACGACACATTACTATGAGATCCTACTTAGCGTATTTTGAATTAGTAAATGAAAGGTATATTCATTCTAAAGGAGTGTCCTTACTGATTATCATTGAGGGATACCAAGATAATAATTACAGTTATTATGAGACAAGAAACATATTGGGAATGATATGTTGAGTCTCACATGCATTTTTTGGCGTACACATGTTGGACATGACCGTGATCGAGAAGCGTCCACATAGATCAATGTAATTGGCGTTCTCTAATTGTGATGGACTATCCCAATGACCTAAGCATGTAGGACATTTTACTTTGTTTCTCACTGGGTCTATATTTAGTTTTTAGTTACTGCATAAAAGCGTAACGCTTTGTGCTAACGTCAAATTCAATAGAAGGTAAGGAAAAATGGCTAATTGGCAGAGATGGCAATTTGCAACTCCAAGTTGAAATAGACTGGAGAATGATATTTTTCTTGGGCCCCTTGTGTGTAGTAGATTTGTGTAAAGCATGGCCATGCGACTAAAGTGTCAACGACACTATCGAAGTACAAATTGAATCACTGTAAACTAGATAGGACATAAGTATTACAAAATATACATCCATGTCTGATGCTTTCCAAAAATATCGTAAAGTTTAAAGGGATACAATTATACACCCAAACTCAGTTGAGGTGTTGTTGAGCTTGTAAATCACGGCCTGGGTATTGAATCGGTTTATGTGAGTTAGGTACTTCAACGTCTTGCTCAGGACCTTTTCATACGATAAAAGAAATAAAAACAGGAAAGGGAAGTTGTTATTTTGCACAAGTGGGAGTTTGAAAGGATTGTGTGCAACCAAACAATGGCTTTCACAACTAGCCTTCACAAAAATGCCGAAGGGTCACACCGGTGCACACTTAACAGAACAATGCAAGCAGAAATGAGAAACGAGTTACGAAATGAAAAGAGATGAAAAATAAATGAAAATACGACGTTATTTTCATTGAGAGACTTGACGGTAATTACTCGAAGTCTAATATTTATCCTAGATAAATATTAGAGGGTAATGAATAGAAAAAAGACCAAACAAACAACCTCGAGGGGTGTTTGGTTTGTTGTTCGAAATCCACATGGAGAGGGGAGGAAACTCCAATACTTGTTCACCAACTATTCTAGAACCTCCTCAAGGCCTTATAAATACAAAGGAGTATTAAGAGGGTTTCACACACTCAACATAATACTCCTCATAACCCTAAAATTCTCTCCCTCTCTCCCTCTTGTTCTTGATCAACTGGCTAAGGATACAACCAATGGTTAAAACCCTTGGTCGATCCTTATATGTCGGCTCTCTCCCTCTTGTTCATGATAAACTGGCTAAGGATACAACCAATGTTCAAAACCCTTGGTCGATCCTTATATGTCGGCTAGAAGTCGACTCCAAGTATTCTGAACCTTAGGGTTTCCCAAACCCTATGTCGATCGTGCCCTAGACACGATTAGGGTTTTCCCCAAAACCTTAATTGAGCCCTAGTTTGATCTCGAATATCAAATTAAGGTTTTACCCAATTCCGTACTTGCCTAACTTGCAATTTGTAGTCCTACTTTTACTTGTGTAGTATCGGTGGATACCTGACGCAGTCCAAGTAGTGATCATTTCTGAAAGTTCAAGAGAAATCATCAAGATCAAGAAAAAGGCATTCTGTGCAGTTGAAGGTTAAAAAAGCTTATGTGTAGCAGATGTCACACCCCGCTAAATTGGAAACACGGGATATAACAGCACAAGGCATAAGCACAAGAGATATAGAAACGTGCCATCATAATTTAATTTTAAAGTAAGTACGACAATACATAATAGTTAGGCCGACTTCGGCAACAATAAAAACACAAGTTTTAGGCCATTCAAGGCTCCCCAAAAATAGTCTTCATATTGTTTGATTTAATAAATTCTTGATGAAAAGTTGACAATGACAAACTGATAAGACAATGACAGGATGACATGCTTGGACTCTATGCAAATGCCTTCATGAACATAACCTACGGACGATCGCCTGAAATGCATGAGAAAACGCGTCAACTATAAAAATAGTTGGTGAGTACACAATATAATAAGTATATAATTATGATATATTTGTCGTTCAAAAGAAGTTGCACATCACAAAACTATATATAAATTTACCATGTTACAAGTCTCGCTCATACACGACTTGTAGCGTATAAATTCATATATAGGTTTTAAAAATAAATCAAGTCGAATAAAAAGGTACACTTGGTTGTAAATTAAGTTTTCTAAATCAGTCCAAATATAAGTTCGCACAATAAACATGTATATTAGTGTTATGCTTCACCAAAAGCCCCTGATGTAAATACTATGCATTCCAGTTGTAGGAATGAGAGGTTGGCCGACCTTAAATAGCGCTATCCATAATACCTACCAATTAACCAAAGTGTGAACAGTACTGCGTACATTCGTATTGGGACTCCTAAATATGCTCGCTCCCAACGGGGTCTTGCTTTGTCCGATCCCACATAACATAATATAGATATAGAACACCATCTCATGTCATGGCTAGACCACTAAATAGTAGTATAAGTACGTAGATAAAAATAAGTTCCGCAATTTAGTTCCATCATAGCACAATAATTTTAATAAAGCACTTCATAGTTCAAGTTCGTACATAGCAAGTTATAACCAAACAATCTAGGTTTTTAGTAAAGTAACGCTCATGCATTCCACCCCAAAACTTGTAAAAACATTTAAAAATGGGAGATTTTGAATACTCACCTTAGATGAGAAAGATGCAAGTACTATCTTGGATGAGTGAAACATGGAGAATCCGTTGAACGCGCTCTTCTAAGTACAACCTAGGACATACGATAAGGCACTAATCAGGTCCTAACGATATGCTCGAGTATGACGGAAATTAATTTATTAATTATTTTAAGTGCTAAGTGTTCCATTTATTCACTAGCCTACTTTACCGATTTATGTCCTCGTTTTTAGTCCATTCTCGGTATCCCGTTAACCAATTAACCAAGGTGAGTACAATACTGCGTACGTTTGTATTGGGACTCCTAAATATGCTTGCTCCTAACGGGGTCTTACTTTGTCTGATCCCACATAACATAATATAGATATACAATGCCATCTCATGTCATGGCTAGACCACTAAATAGTAGTACAAGTACGTAAATAAAAATAAGTTTCGCAATTTAGTTCCGTCATAGCACAATAAGTTCAATAAAGCACTTCGTAGTTCAAGTTAGTACATAGAAAGTTATAACCAAATAACCTAGGTTTTTAGTAAAGTAACGCTCATGCATTCCACCCCAAAACATGTAAAAAGGGGAGATTGTGAATACTCACCTTAGATGAGAAAGATGCAAGTACTATCTTGGATAAGTGAAACGAGGAGAACCCGTCGAACGTGCTCTTCTAAGTACAACCTAGGACATACGATAAGGCACTAATTAGGTCCTAATGATATGCTCGAGTATGATGGAATTTTACTTATTAATTATTTTAAGTGCTAACTGTTCCATTTATTCACTAGCCTACTTTACCGATTTATGTCCTCATTTTTAGTCCATTCTCGGTATCCCGTTAACTAAGTTAAAGGTGTTTATAATTTGTTTCCTCTGATCATATATTATTAAAGTACCTTAGGGATGGTGGGGGAGTTGTTATATTTTTTTTTGTTTTATGTATATTTATTGTGTATTGTTAAAATAAAGTGGTTATGTAAAGGTATAAAGGTAAAACGTAAGGTTAACGTAATATCTGGTTTATCGGGTG
>BQNB010039708.1:0-47892 GCA_026074375.1 Tanacetum coccineum | reverse complement strand
ATCATGCATCCAGCCAACCCCGACTTCAAGATAAAATAAGTACACGCCTTCGAAAAATGCCACTTCAATCTCAAATAAGTGATGCATGATCAACTCCGTAGTCATAAAAAATTAATTCCAAATCTAGCCTTTAAGTTTCATGAATCTTTATCCAAATTGATCCCGGTCTTGTCACATTCTTACTTTGTCATCATAAAGTACAAATGTAATCATTAACAGCTAAATATAGCAAAAATCGTCCCAAGTGAGTCATTTAGCTAAATTTAGTTTTAATATGAAACATTTAATACTTAAACCGTTGTACCCAAATACGTAACTCGGCCCAATAAATCAAAAAAATCCAGCCCATCTTTAGTATACCCTATATAATAGGTATATAATCCCTTAAACATAACTCAACCCTAATTATACTCCACATAAACACACGCCCCTATTTTCTTTTCTTCTCAGTCAACTCCCAAACAAACTCCTACTCCTTCATTCACCCCTTTTCTCTCCATTACCACAAATCAATCTTGATAAGAAAAATAGACTTCACATCAATCATCTACCACATAAATAACATCAAATATCTCATTCATTTATTTCTGCCAAGACCCGAGCATAATCCCACAAGAACGACAGCTTCAAGGTCTCTTATAAAGAGGTCTCGGGTAGGTTTTAATTGATGTCTTGAGTGTGTCAATCGAAAGAAAGAATAGCTTATAACAAATTTATTATAAGACTATCCTTAATTTCAAATAACAATTAGGTTTTTAACCTACTTAGATAGATGATGATTAGTTTCTTTTCGTGTTGATCTTTTACAGGTCTTGAGTTAATTATAACACACGAAACGAAATGGAACAGAGATCTTGTTTAATATTTTTAAGTCGAGTCAATTGAGATGTTGTTGGAGGAGACGTGGTGTATTGTGACGATGTGAGTATAGGTTTAGTAAATGGATTCGTTGGATTTGAGATGATGTTGTTGATGTTGTGAATCTGTTGTTAAAGTGGTGTAAATCGAGTCTGTTAATCTTATCTTCATCATATCAGTTTGTTGACCAAGACTCATTGAGTTTGACCCGGGTCAACTCGGTAAATACCGAGTTGACTCGGTTTGGGTTTTGGTTCAAACTAGTTCGGGTCTCAAAGATGGCCAACTCGTTCGGTTCACAAAATTATACTCGTTCGGTTCATACTGATTTTTACTCGTTCGGCCCACACAAATCTTAACTCGTTCGGTCCACAAGAGTTAAAGACTCGTTCGGTCCCTCTTGGTTTAGACTGGTTCGGTTTCTTCTCAACTGGACTCGTTCGGTTCCTTCTCATAAATTAACTCGATCGGTTGAACTGGTTCGGTTCGTGAAGAAGATTGACTGGTTCGGTTCCGTCTAGGTTTGAACTCGTTCGGTTGAACTATACCCAAAAACATGGATCTGAGTTGTTGCTTTTTCAAACTTTGTAAAAGAAAAATAAGATACGAAAAAAAGAAGCTTAAAATAAGCTGTTTATAAGCTGTTAAGACCAAAACAACACAACGACAGATTTGACAAAGTGACAAGACCAAACGGACCATAAAGATAAATCCGACCCAAGAGTATGTTGCCATGGCTCTTGATACCAATTGAAAGATTCACGAAAACTATGATCCGGTGGTCTTGGTGAGTCAAACCACATGATAGCCATTTTAGTGAGAGAAAGTAGTGAGATGGAAGATGGACTTGTGATTAGATGGAAAATGGATGAAGGATACAAATGACTCAACAATGCCAAATGACTCAACCCCTCTATGGAAGCCATAGAGGGGTATATATAGCCCATACGCCTCTAAACTATACATAGTTGCCTATTCTAGTCCTCGCGTATGTGACTATGATAAACTATGGTAATTCTGTAATGTCGTCACGTAAAAGTGAATTCCCAACAATTTTGGACCCCCACGGGACGATATACAGAATTACTTACAATAATTTCCTAACAAGTACATAATGATTAAGAACAAGAACTTCCATGAAGCTTCATATGCTGATGACGTCTTCTGTGGTGTTTGACTTCAAGTCTGCACTCTAACATGAATCATCTTTGTAGTACTTTGTAGGAGAAATACTGTAATAGGCACGAACTAAGTAACCCATACACTTCTGGTTAAGGAGAAGCTTCTGAATTAGCTTCCCCCTAATTCGTGCCACATATTCTTGATTTAGAACTTTCAAAGCTTCCCCCCAAACTAGCAATCATCTCTTGAGCAGTTTCAAAGCTTACTTACAAGCTTAGAATAATTAAGTGCACAGCGGAACTGGTAAGATACCACATCAAATATTACTGCTCCTTTAAGAATAAGCTTAGTGATTGATTGTTTGGGGTAAGCATTAACTGGATCAGCAACGTATCTTCTCACGCTTGAATAATTCTTCTCACACCGATTCCCTCTGGAAAGTCAAATAATGCATAAAAAAGTTCTCAAGATATCACTTCCCCCATGTGTCTGAAGAAATGCACCCAAAAGCCATAAGTTAAAGCGCTGATATTCTTCGTGGTTACGACATTTGTCTTCCCGGCATAGCCTAACTTAAAAAAAAATTCAAGAAAGATGCCCCATGTCAAGCTTTCAAGAACAAGAAAGGCAAAGGCTCAAGGGTGAATCTTCTCCTTACAATTGGTATCAGAGCCATGGCAACATACTCTTGGGTCGGATTTATCTTTATGGTCCGTTTGGTCTTGTCACTTTGTCAAATCTGTCGTTGTGTTGTTTTGGTCTTAACAGCCTATTTTTTTATTTTATTCTTTCGTATCTTATTTTTCTTTTACAAAGGTGTGCGAATTTTTTTGGTTGCGAGAAACTGTTTATAACAGTTTTTTTGGTCTCAGCTTATTTAAGCTTATATCACAAGCTTATTTTTGAGCTAATCTGTTTTTTTTGGTTCCATGTTTTTGGGTATAGTTTAACCGAACGAGTTCATACCTAGACGGAACCGAACCAATCAATCTTCTTCACGAACCCCTTAAACCAGCTCTGTCTATTCATGAACCAAACCGTTCAACGAATCGAGGTTAATCTATGAGAAGGAACCGAACGAGTCCAGTTGAGAAGAAACCGAACCAGTCTAAACCAAGAGGACCCGAACGAGCAAGAATCATTGAGAACCGAACGAGTGTTCTACTTTGAGAACCGAACGAGTACTAAGCAACTCGAACCGAACTAGTCAAAAGCTATATGAGCCGATCTAGCTTTTTCATAAGCAACCGAACGAGTCAATTTTTTTGAGCCGAACGAGTAAAGTTGTATTGAGAACTGAACTAGACAAAAACCTTGAGGACCGATCTAGTCCAATCAGTTAAAACCGATCTAACCACAATCCAAACCGAGTCAACTCGGTAATTACCGAGTTGACTCGGGTCAACTCAACTGAGTCTTTGCCTATGACAGAAAGGTAGAAGGTGATAACAAGACTAGAAGTAAAACAACATCATCCATAACAACATCATTAACACAGCCAAACATCGATCCACGATCAAATCCACTTAAAGTCTAAACCTAATCCCTTTGTCAGCAAAATATCAATCACAACCATCTCCCGTCTCCAATTCCAACAAGAACACGAATGAAAATCACAGAAACATAAAAAGATCTCAAGGAATATTCTCTTTTTTGTGTTTCTCATACAGAATTAATATTGAACTTTTTTCCTTGACCAAGCCAAATCCCTTGGTCTCACCTACACAACAACTCCAAACCCACCTGATCTATAACTCAAAAAACTCAATAACAATGATGTAAGATCTCAGGTTCGATTGCACTGCAAGATAGATCTTTTAAACGATCTATATCAAAAACCCCATCATCGATCTGTGAGATTAAAATCATCTTTAATATATGAAATTAAAGAAAATGCTTATAACACTTGGGTTATAATATTTTCTTTGTTTCGTTTCATGACTCATACACAAAGACATACCTACCCGAGACCTCACTAAGAGACCTTGAATCCGAGTCTTTATCTCTGTGCTATCGATTCAAACAAGCAAATTGATAATGAGGGACAACTTTCGTTGCAAAAGAAAACATAAAGGGTTTGGTTTGTGTTTGCTATACAGTCGGTAATTTAAGAGAAATGATTGAGTAGCTTTTCTTTGGGATTCGTTTTTGATTTGGGGATACGGTTCTTGTGTTGAATAGTATTGAGAAAAGCAGTTATGGGAAGTGTATATTTGACTACACTTTGGATGAATATGGAACTGGGTTTGAGTTTAGAGAAGGAGGCGTTGAGTTTATGATTAGGGTTGCACTAAATTAGGGATATGTACTCCTTGTATATCCCAGTATCCCAAGTTGTGGATTGGTGTGGATCGGGCTATGGTTATTACACTGTTGGGCCTACATTTTTTTATCTAAAACAAAATTGGGCTGGCAATTAATTTAAGGCTTTAACCTACTCTATCCGAATTTGTGAAAATTTATGAAAGTTAAGCTTAAATTTGGATCACATCTTTACTATTATTTGGACTTGGCCGAATAATTCAAAAGTTGAGGTGATGGGCTGCGTTTGTTTATCTTTGATGGGCTGAGTTTATGATGGAACCAGTGACAATGTGACGAGACCGGGATCAATTTGGATAATGAATCATGAAACTTAAAGGCTAGATTTGGAATTAATTTTATTAAGTGACTACGGAGTTGATCGGGTATCAATTATTTTAGATTGAAGTGGCATTTTACGAAGGCGTGTTCTTATTTTATCTTGAAGTCGGGGTTGGCTGGATGCATGACTTTCAATGATAACTTGCTCGAGCGTTAATTAAGTTTGAAAGACTGGTTTAATCTAGTTTCCCAGCAAGTCAAGGGGTGGTTTGGTTAATGACCTCGTTAACTATCACTTAAAGGAGGTTACGTGTGTAGTACACAGTGTCACAATGTCGCTAAGACGTTGTGGATGATCGCAATAGTGATGAAAAGTCTCATACTTTGGGTATAGTATTGGAGTACTTAGAGATTTGCTTGGAACACAAATTCTCTACAAACCGTTCTTACTTCCAACATTAGCCTCAAGCTTAAGTCACAAGAACGAAATTTTTACTTCAGTTTCAAGTGTGGCTATATCTGGTTTACTAGCTATCATCAGTGTTTACTTCAAATAGCTACAAGAGGGTTGTGTTAATATGATATCCATAGAGTGTTATGAGTAATGCATTTGATCAGCAATGATTCTCAACGGTAAGATACTGAGCTAATTTTCTTCCTCACACAAGTACTCAAGTAAATGCGCGTCCAAGGTGTTGCTGATTCCGACATGTCGAAACCAGCAAGGGGGAAGGAGAAGATTCACCCTTGAGCCTTTGCCTTTCTTGTTCTTGAAAGCTTGACATAGGGCATCTTTCTTGAATTTTTTTTAAGTTAGGCCATGCCGGGAAGACATATGTCATAACCGCAGAGAATATCAGCGCTTTAACTTATGGCCTTTTGGGTGCATTTCTTCAACACACATAGGGAAGTATATCATTGAGAACTTTTGCATGTCATTATTTGACTTTCAGGGGAAGCGTATGTAGAAGAACTATTCAAGCGAAGGAAGATACATTGCGATCCAGATAATACTTACCCCCAAATGATCAGCTCCACTAAGCTAATTCTTAAAGGAGCAGTAACATTGATGTGTAATCTTACCTAAGTTCCGTTGTGCACTATTTAATAATCTAAACTTGTTAGTAAGCTTTGGAAACTTCTCGAATAGAGGATTGCTAGTTTGGGGGGAAGCATTGAAAGCTTCCTACAATAAAGAATAGGTGCATGAATAAGGGGAAGAGCATATTCATTGCTAGTTTGAGGAAGCCTTTGAAAGCTTCTAAATCATGTTTATGAGGCACGAAAAAAGGGGGAGTGCTAATTCAGAACTTTACGCTTAAACTGGTAAGTGTATGGGTTACTTAGTTCGTGCCTATTACAGTATTTCTCCTACAAAGTACTATAAAGATGATTCATGTTAGAGTGCAGACTTAGTCAAACACCACAGAAGACGTCATCAGCATATGAAGCTTCATGGAAGTTCTTGTTCTTAATCATTATGTACTTGTTAAGAAATTATTATAAGTAATTCTGTAAATCGTCCCGTGGGGGAAGATTGTTGGGAATTCACTTTTACGTGACGACATTGCAGAATTACCATAGTTTATCATAGTCACATACGCGAGGACTAGAATAGGCAGCTATGTATAGTTTAGAGGCGTATGGGCTGTATATACCTCTCTATGGCTTCCATAGATGGGTTGAGTCATCATTTTGGTGTTGGGTCATTTTGTATCCTTCATCCATTTTCCATCTAATAACAACTCCATCTTCCATCTCACTACTTTCTCTCACTAAAATGGCTATCATGTGGTTTGACTCACCAAGACCACCGGATCATAGTTTTCGTGAATCCTACAATTGGTATCAAGAGCCATGGAGTGGTGTGTTTAGTTTTTGTGTTTGATTTGTGTTCAAAAACCTTTACAAAGAACAAATTTTTGATTCAAAATTTTTTGGCTTAAAATCCTTAAAGTTTTCATTTTTATTGTTCCTATAGGGTTAGTAACACTAGTTGTACAAGAATTTTTACTAAAAATCATTCAAAAATGTGTTTTTTTGAGTTTTGAAAATTTGGGTTTCGGAGTAGTTGGAACCGAACGAGTGAACCGAACGAGTGAACCGAACGAGTGAACCGAACGAGTGAACCGAACGAGTGAACCGAACTAGTGAACCGAACTAGTGAACCGAACGAGTTTGTTTAGTTGGAACCGAACGAGTGAACCGAACGAGTGAACCGAACGAGTGAACCGAACGAGTGAACCGAACGAGTGAACCGAACGAGTGAACCGAACGAGTGAACCGAACGAGTGAACCGAACGAGTGACAACCGAACTAGATAAAAAAAAATTAAAAAAATTATTTTTGTCAAATTTAAACTCATCAACTCAAATTATAAATTATACGGTTATTTCTTTGACTTGTAAAATCCCGTGAAACAAACACTTGTTTTCCCGGTTTTGTCAAGAATTGTAAAATCCCGTGTAATTTCATTTCAAGACTCAACAAACACATAACCAAACACAATTTCTTTCTACCACCGATCGATCAATTTGTAATCTTTTTGATACCACAATGACGACTCTTGCCGATAAGTCACTTCTTTCAGGAGGAGACAACAAACCACCAATGCTTGAAAAACACTTGTATGATTCTTGGAAGAGCCGAATGGAACTGTATATGTTGAATAGACCTCATGGAAGAATGATTCTTGCCTCTGTTGAAAAAGGACCACTCGTTTGGCCTTCAATCACCGAGGATGAAGTAACAAGACTTAATTAATATGTTGAACTGACTCCCGCTGAAGTCATTTAAGCTGATTCTGACATCAAAGCAATAAACATCATTCTTCAAGGCCTTCTAACTGAAATCTATGCTCTTGTGAGTCAACATCGTGTTGCAAAAGATCTTTGGGAGAAGATTAAACTGCTAATGTAAGGAACGTCGTTAACAAAACAAGAACGAGAGTGCAAGCTGTATGATGAATTTTATAAGTTCACTTACAAGAAAGGAGAGACGCTACATGAGTACTACTTGAGGTTCACTCTGTTACTCAATGATATGAATGATGAACGCTAAAATACACATCTTTTATAACCCAAAAAACACTATAAAAAGACTAAAAACACTAAAATATGATTAATTATGTTGCAAATATGTTTGGTTTGTGTTTTTATGTCTTACAGGTACAAAGGATTATATAAGAGACACTTATATTTATAACCAATGCGTTGAAACGCGCGCGTTCATGCTTATATTGCAACAACAGAAATCATGCAAATGAAGTTCGTTTGATGCATGAACGCAACTCCGATCCTCTTGCTTTAGTTGCATCTCACCAATAAACTCAGCCAGCTTATCAATCTCATCTACACAACACACAACCAAATGTCTCTATCTCAAACTTCATGTTTCACGCATATCAGTATTTACATTTGTTACCCTTATCAGACTCCACAATTCACAACCAATCAATCAACACCTCTTTCAATTACTTATCCATCAAATGAGTACCAATCCACCGTTAATCACAACGTTTATTCTCCACAACCATCAATCCCACAAGTGGAATATGCTCCCACAGCCTATACAACAAGCAACAAACCTGAATTGTTCCCCCAACTAAGACTCCGGTCTAGTTGTTTCCAAAGTGTTCCAGAAAGGAGATGATCAATTGATGCGATTAATCACATGATGTCGTTTCATAACTGTTTGTTGTCACATCCCTGGTACACTCCACACACAACAACAGCACGAGGACTATACAAACTCTCAAGATATGCTAAACGTGCTTGTGACTCGATCCGCGTCCAGCTAAGGGACGTGTTTCGCGACCAAACCCCAACGCAACTAATGCTTAAATCCATCTAGAGCTGGGAAATTAAGTTAACTGTGCAACCATTGACAGAAGGAGATACAAAACTACTTAAGTTGGATAAGCTGCGGAACACACGAGTACAAATACACTACCTGGTGCAAGAGTGAAGCAACATAGGGGGAAAACGACTTTGAAATGTTAGGTTAAACATTTTTCCATCATTTGAGTTTTCATATAACAATAGTTATCACGCTAGCATCAAGGCTACACCATTTGAGGGACTTTATGGTTGAAAGTGTCGTTCACCTATTTGTTGGGTCGAGGTTGGAAAAGTTCAACTCATCGGTCTAGAAATAGTTCAAGAGACAACCGAGAAGATCATTCAGATCAAGCAAAGGATTCAAGCCGCTCGTAGACCGTCAAAAAAAAGGTCACGCCGATCTTAAAAGCGTAAGTCGATGAATTTTAAGTTGGATATAGAGTTAAGCTTAAGTTTCACCTTGGAAAGGGGTCGAACGTTTGGCAAACAGGGGACGTAAAATTATGCAACAGACTGTCATCTGTTACAATTGCAAAAGGGGAGGGTCATAATGCCAAGCAGGTAATAAGCCCCAAGAGGGTAAAGGGATGAAACTTGGTACACATATACATTGTTGCTGGTTCAAGCTCAATCAAGGTGTCAATCATTATGCAAGGAAGAAATGAGCAATATATTGGCAGATTCAGGACTTTCTTGACATGTCAAACCTCGTCAGACTATCATCACCTCACAAAGGCAGCATAACAAGCCGATGAATCTGGATGCCTATGACTCTTATTGTTGATGAACCTCAACTTAGCCACGATTGCTCCTCATGGCAAATCATCTCCAGGACTGCTCAGATGCACTCACTGAGGTACAATCCATCCATGATAATTTCTGACCTATGGAATTATATTCCAATCAAAGTGAAGCAGATAATGACGTCATTCTGAACATTCCTTACGATGTGAACAACATAAACTGAAATAACCATAATACAATATCCATATTCCTTTATTACTCAGTATCTTGAGTGAAACACAGACAGGAAAGCTGTCTAAATTCTAACTCTTCTGCTCAAAACAATTCATTGAATATATCAAATTTTGAACAATTAAATACCCAAGTGATGCATTGCCACCAAATGTTAAATAAAAGCCTAGCCTACACGATCATTGTACAGATAACAAGAAGAGGTTAAAGAGATTTGAAAGAAATTGCAAAAATGTTGAAAACAGTTGTCAGGCTCAATGAACAGTATGCCGAGATTGTGTACGTCTTAAGGAACTCTTTTGAACAAGTGCTAAAGAAAAATTCTTTAATGAAAACATATTCTGATCTCAAAAATGATCTAAAAATAGTGAAGAAAAAACAGAAATATTAATATAGGAAATTGCTTTAGAAAATAAATTAAGCAACTTGATATATCAGTTTTGCAAAATAGGTCAATCTGCTCAAACTGTTCCATAGATGAATTGACTACAAATCCAAAACTTTGTCTCATCAGCGGCGTTCCACTGTTTCCGCCTACTCACGCGTAACTCTAGGCCGGCTCTCACGTGTTGAGCTAGTATATTCTTATAACACACAACACTAACTGAACGGTCATCTCCACACTCAATGACAGATACTCGACAGGTAATGTCTACGACGAAGTACCACAATACAACTAAGATAGTCCAACGTAGAACCAACGTGTTTATATGACGGGCACGTCATACAAACACACGCAACAGACATGGCATTTTGTTGTGATTCTCGATTCTGATGAAACATTAATGCTTTGTGAAGAGAGTGAGTTCAAAAATCTTTTGAAAGAACAAGATCCATTGGTTGTAAAACATAGAGTGAACACGAAACCCATTAATTATGCTATTCTAATATCGATTAACAACAAACGATTTGTTCGGACAATCAAATTTATATAGTGGAACAAGGCCTAATTGGAAAGCGACTTCGGTCCCGAGCTTTAGACCATCTCATTCTTCAACAACCATTCAAAGTGAGGTTCCAAAAGAACTTCAAAAATGTAAGTAAGGTGTAAACTGCTTGAAAGAGCTCAAACGCTATCTTACTGGCTTTGATCTGGTTGTCAAAGAAAGAACCACTGCCACAGCTATCACTGAGGGCACGTGGGGGTTTGAACATACAAAGGCTTGTTTTCGAGATGAAATCATTCCGTTTATAAAAGAATTAAAAGATATCTTCAATAACTTCAATCAATACTTGGTTGAAGAACTTGCCGATGTCCAAAAAGTTTTTTCTCAAATGGAACAGGCTGTCGAACAACATCGCTTGGAGTCCAGAACTTTCAAAGTTAAAGTATAATCAAGTGTTTGAGTGAAAATGAACGTCTGCTTGGCACAAGCCATTGATAATGATATTGTAAAAACTGTTGTGAATTTGTCTGTGAATGAAGGTTGTGAAACTGTGAATGAATGTCAAAGGTGTCTCGAACTCAAGACTGAGCTTCTCAATAAAAAGGATTTTGTTGATAAAGAAACTTACGATAAACTTTGTAAGAGTTTTACGACTCTTGAAAAACATTGCATCACGTTTGCGGAAGCAGATTCTCAAATGTAATCATGTAAATTTTTTCAACTAGAAAACACATGTTTTAAATCTAAATGCTCCAAGTTTTACTCATTGTTTGAAATTTAAGTGAATTGAGAGCTCAGTCTCAAGCAAAATACGCAGCATTGTCAAGATTGAAAGAGCAAATTAAAGTCCATTAAAGTGGTAATGGTGATGATAGTACAGACAAAATTGAACATGGATGAAATTGAGACTCTTAACATTGAATTGGAACATAGATGACAAAACATGTTACTGATAATGATCATAGTATGAAACAATCTTATAAACAACTTATGACTTCGATAAAACCAAAACGTTTATCAATCAAAAGAAACAATGTGGATGGCGTTAATTAACACAAGTCAATATATATTCTGGGGGAAATTTCTGAATTAAAATGCAAAACCATCAGGAACAAGGTTTGGCATAGCACCCTAAAAAATGATGAAAGGGAAACTTAAAGGAAAATCGATGATAAGAGCTACTGAGACCCACCTCTACTTGATCCAAAAGTGCTAATGGATAATATGGTGAACCAATGCACGCCCGAAAATGATTTGGAATAAAAGGACTGTCACGTCCTCTTATAATTAAGTCATAGAACCCAGGAAGAACTTTGGTATTCCTTAGGATATGATCCGAACGATGTTAAAAACAAATTAACCTGCAGATTCACGTTTTAAGAGTTCTGCCTTTAGTATAGCCAAAGTCATTCCCAGTATTTGCTTTCTACACATAAGTAGATCTGTCCTAGCATCAACAATTTTTGGTCCCTCAATTAGTTGAGGTCCACATGCCAATAAACTGTACAAGAAAGATTAGTGTTTGTTCGGAATCACACCACATCCTCTAGAAAACGACAAAAACAGACTCGACGTCAAACATAGTTTCTAACAAGCGTAGATGTGCATTCTACAGGAGTAAGACTTTCTACTAGTGCTATAGTCGGCTCACAGCCTTCAGGCAATACCAGGAATGATAGAGATTCACAAACACAAGTAGGTACTTCGTAAAGAATACAGTTAAAGGAAGCTCAACCCTAGGAACGTTAACTCTAGTTGAATAAAAAAGAATGTCACTGTTAAAGTTAATGGAACTGCGTCTGTTAAGAATTCCCAAAACATTTCATTAAAAATCTGATTATGTATTGTATTACGGTGATGATCTGCATGTATTAAGATAATTTGTTGTGTTTCTAATCTCTAGAATAAGTATGTTAAATTTCGTGCTAAATCTAAGAAGATGAAAATCTAAGAAAGAGATTTGAAACCAACAGAAAAGTGTTCAAATAAGATTGGGACATATAATTGGAGAACCACCGTTCAGACCTTCACAAATTGTAGGAAAATTCGTGCCCTTTAACTAGTAATTACCACTACTAATGAAGTGCCTTCTAGAAACCAATAGTTCTAGAATCTAAATCACCCAAACATGTGGGGTTAAATTGGGTATACTCAATGAAACCTAGGAGAATAAGAATACTAGTACCGTTAGAAAACTCAGGTTTTATTAAACCCATGTCTGCTAACAAACAAGGAACCCAATAAAGTCTTGGGTATCCACAAAAACCAATATACCCCCATTACTTCTCAAAATGATTGCAGGTAGTCCAACACGTCTGTCCTTTTGGTATTTGGACTCCGATTGCTCCGAAGCACAGACCTGCGAGAATCGCACACATCTCACCGGTTCAAAATATTCATCAGTAAATTCTTGGTGACAGTCAAATTCGGAAATGATCAAGTTCAAAGATAATGGATATTAACTATCAAGATGGAATGTTTATACTAATTCAATGGGTTTATTATACGTTGAAGGACATTGGGCAATAAAACTATTTTCAGTAGGACAATTCCGTGTGATTTCCCATCTCGAAGTGGCTTTTGCGTCAACACACATGCTTCATTCCTCAATCTAAAGGTGTATTGATTTATTTTTTTGAAAACCGGAAATCTCCGAATGGATATATCTTTATACACTCTTACTTGGAGAATATGTAATGCATCCTCACCCATTTGTTCTATTGTCAAAGCGTCTAAAACCAAGTCAGTGGTTATGGCATCGTCGTCCTATTCTCACTTTAACTTGGTGCTATTAAGTCAGCTTGCACTACATAGACTCTTGTCGATGGTCTTCCAATAACAATTTGAAAAGGATCACTTATGTTCTGCATGGTGTCAGTTAGGCAAAAGTTCAAAAAAACCCCAAAAATTAAAAACCCAAACTAGGACACCAATCAAGAAAAACTCTATCTATAGCATATGGATTCTGTGTGGTCCAATGCGTTTTCGCGAGTGTTCAATGGAAAGAAGTACATCCTCGTATATTTTTGAGACGACTACTCTCCATTTACATGGGTAAAATGTTTGTGCGATCAAAAGATGATGCACCCAGCCTTGTTATTATCAACTTTATTGCAGAATGATCCCCAAGTAACGCTTAATGGAAACCAGTTGTCGCATCAGAACAGAATAATGGAACAGAGTTTTGTTAATCAAACAATTATGGTTGAATATTATGAGGAATATAGAGGGCATCTACCTCATAAAACATCCGTTGCATGCTCTCTACAGCAAAAAGGTTTTTGTTTGAAAAGAACGAAATCTACTAATTAGACAGCACCGTGCACGCCGCACTATGTTAAATATATTCAAAATCTTAGCTACTTGCCTTCTGGTTGGCATGGACTTTCATATTGATTGAGATAATTCTCTATTTTGTGATGAGAACCCATTGAAATCTTGATCAAGAAGTTCAAACGGTTAAAAGCAAATCGTATCCAATGCGTTACGGAGTTCATGGAACTCCGTAGGGCCTGAGTTTTACATGGAACGTTTTTTGGGAGATCGAAAAAACAATTTCAAACGACGTATCCACCTCCACTCACTAAACATCGTACCTTGCGTCAAGTTCTGACGCGACTATGAGACTTAGGGGACGAAGACACTTCAACTGAGGAGACTGTAACATTTCACATTTTTAGGTCATTTTACGACTTCAATTATTCCATTATTTATTTTTAAGCTTTTACGCGTTTGCTTTTTATTTAAATCGCTTAGTTAAATCGCGTAAACTGAAAATCAACATTTAACGTAAACGGGCATCAAACAAATAAATTTTTATGTAAAGTAAGTGTTATAAAGTTATTAGGATGATAATTTCTAACTTTACCTTTTTTATTTTTGTTGGTTACGTAAAATACGTAACACAATAAAACTATACTTTTGCATGCATGGCAAACCATAAACCCATCTACACTTCAACAAATACCCAACATTATACCCAATACCTAAAAATATATTACAAACTTATGTAAACAAGCATGTTAGCAGAATCTATACACAAACATTTGCATACACTTGAAATTAATTCAAACAATGATCCACTAACTAGAATAAACAACTATATGTGTTATCCAATGGATCAAAACTCAAAAGTAACATCACATTGTCTCATTTTTTTTGTTGGTTGGTCGGCTATAAACAATGAGAAAAATAGGGCCATCAAGACAGTATAATCCGTTCATTCACATCAAGTCTAACACAAAAGACATTCCATGCCATACTCTTTCAAGACTAAATAATATAAAAAAGCTATTAAATGCCCTAATCAAGCCTTACAAACCGGACTAACTAACCTAAATGGTTCTCAAACCATTTGATAGTTAGCAATAATGTTTATATTACAATGCTTAGACCTATATTATAGATCCTCCAAATTAATAATAAAGTGAAGTAACTCACACACTTAACATTGCAAGAACTCAAAGCAAGAAACTCTCTCATTTCTTCCTCTTAAGTCGTTCAAACAAACTACCCTCATACATTTTGTATTTTTGATTTCAAAGGTATTACAAGTATACTAGGGTTGATATTAAACCACTATCTAAGGTATTACAAGAAGGGTATTAGAAGCTTGGTTGGGTGATTATAAGGGTTATTCAAGTAAAGAAGATTAGGGTTTTCTAGTTTAAGTTTAGGGTTTTATTGGAAGTATTTTGGGATAAATGCTTGGGTCTTTCTTGTTTTATCACCTTCATACACTCATCTAAGGTTTACCTAAAATCCTAATCTCTTCAATATATTAATTTTATGTTTTATATAATTGTTTTGTAGTTAATCATCACCTAAGTTTATTTTATAAAGTTTACAAAATAATTACACACTTGTATAAATTTGAATTTCATTTTTCATATGATGTTATGATGCTAAAATGATGATAGAAGGCATGAACACACTTTGTATAAGTATTTGTTAATTTATAAAACTAGTTTATAAATTAATTATATAAAAGTTTATTTATTATGTTTATGAATAAAAATATATTGAACATGTTTATCTTGGACATATTTATTGGACACAAACTAGATTACTCAAATTATATCAAAGATGTGTTATTACGTAAAGTGGAGGATTTGTAGTAATTTAATTAAGTGAAAAAGTGTATAAAACAAGTTTATAAAATTAATTATATTAAAACTAAAAACCTACTGTTTTAAATTGTGAAATAAAATATTTATTTTATATTTTATTATAATATTATATTTCATGACGATTCTAAGCGTATAAAGAACTCGAAAATCCGAGTTATAACGAAGAAGTTATGAAGTTTACGAGTTTACGATAAAAAGTGATTTTATAAAAAGTAATTTTATAAAATCTCAAACTTTACATATCTGATGAAAAAGATATGATATTTTTCTGTGAAAAACATTTTACAAGTAGAAACCCACCCAATATAGTAAGAAACTCAAAAAAAACCGAATTATAACAAAGGAGTCTTAATCGACATTTACAAGTTAACGGATAAAAAGCATATTTTTTTAAAAGTAATTTATAAAAATACGTACTGTTCAATAACAGATGAGTTTTTGGAAAAAAATTCTCTTAGATTGAACTTTAAAATTACTAAGACATCTGGAATATAAGAATCACTAACAACCGAATTAAAACGAAAATGAGTTATGATTTTTTACGAAGATTACAAACTTATCTTTATATAAAAGTAGTTTTATATAATTTTACAAAAACAGTAAAAGTTAATGTTCATCGGTAGCTAAAATATTATAAATATAATATTTTGATAGAACTTTTAAATACGAAGCCACGGGTATGAATGACATGTAAAACGGAGCCGAAACAAAAAAGATATAAGGTTTTCAAAACCTTATGCACTATTTTTATACTTGTGCACTATTTTTATGAAATCAATTAAACTAATTATATAATTACAAAAAGGTGTTAAAATAAGTATTATTTATAAACGATCAATTGTTGGACAAGTATAACATTTTTACAAACACAAATACATGAACGTTTATTTTACAAAGTACAAATTTATATTGTTTAAATTTATAAATTAAACAAACATGTCTAGGTGGTGATGTAACTATATAGAATTTATAATGTTTGTGGTTAGTTATTCAAAGTACGTCTTACTCATGAACACCTATAATTAATTATGTGATGGCATTTCAACTAATCCGGACGTTTCCCTTATTTGATTTGTATAATCAAAGTTCATTCACTAAGGTGAGTTCATAGCCCCATGTTTTTACAATTACAATGATTTACAACTTTTGGGCTGAGAAACATGCATTATTTTATAAATTGGACACAAGTGTACATTTTTAACCGGGATTACGGTTGCCTAATAGAGCAATAACCCCACATGAGCCATTTATCCATGCACAACTGTCAATACTGGTGTGATCATCGAGAATGTTATAAAAGATCTATTTGGGATTGATCATCCCCCCGTTAGGTTGAGTAGCGCTCACTGAGACCATTTATCCGAGGACAACAGACGTATACCATGTCGGAGTGTAGGATGTTGCGGGTTACACACATAAAGGGGGAAATGTAGGCATTTATATTGTCAATTCACTACATATCGACTCTTCAGTGTCATGATGCTTAGTGGAAACGTAATTATATTTTTGAATGTTTTGCATCTGTTGCATTTCATACACTTTGGAAATCTTACGGTCCTATATTATCAATTAATAAACCTGTGAATTCACCAACTTTATGTGACGTTTTAAGCAAAAGTATTTCTCAGGTCAAATAAGGTTCAGGTTAGAGAAACATTGGTTGGTCGGTTTATTTGGATGTCATTGATAAAGAATAGAAGCATTTCATTTGGGGATATTTGTTATGTTTTAAAATCTCTACATTTACAAGTGAACATGTTAAGCTGTTGTGATTTTGTAACAAACAATTTTAGTTATTCCAGTGTATCAGTTTTTTAAACGACTCATTTAGTGGTCATTCTCATATCTTGTGCTATTGATGTATGATGTAACGCTTCTGGACACATATTCCACTGCAACCCTATTTGGTGGTTTTACAAGATTCGTCTTCTATCGGTTCATATGTCTTAAATCAGCAATGATCTTTACAAACATGAGTTGTGGCACAAGAAACAATCCACCACACAATTGCATCAACCTGCACATAAAATGCTTTAGAAGTTAGTGAAACAGAATATTTAACAAATCTGTTCCAAACATGTACTAAATTCTGACCTTGGTCTTGGGATTGGTCCTTAGACCCCTTTCCCAAACTATTCCTTGCGTTATTCTTCTTGTTTCCACTACGACAATCCCTTTTAAAGTGACCAGTTTTGCCACACTTCCAACATTCCAATTTAGGTTTCTTGTTGGAACCAGAACCACCGTTGTTATCCTTGAAACCATGTTTCTTTCCTTTGTTTTGTTTGTTGTTTTTATTCTTTCCACCTTCTTCTGTCATATTCACAGAGGGTCCATCAACTTCTTTTCCTTTGCCCTTGTCACTTTCCTATGCCTTTAGAGACTCCTCTATACGCAAGTGTACTACCAAGTTAACCAAGACCAAGCGTATTTACCCATGTTTTAAAGTATTTGTGAATACCTTCCAGGAGAGGCGGCAACTTGTATATTATACTTGATAAACAGATATGGATTCATCTATTTTTAAACCATGTTGTGTGTATTGTCCAAGGATTCTAAGGAGTTCGTTAAATTGTTCCATGACAGGCCTGGAATCGATCATCTTGTAATTATTGAAATTACTTACAAGGAACTTCTTACTAGAAGCATCCTCTGCCATGTACTTGGATTCAAGAGAATCCCACAACTCCTTTACAGATTCCACATTTTGATAAATATCAAATAGAGGGTCAGACATACCATTCAATATGTGTCCTTTGCAGATGTAGTCATTGTTCTCCCACTTTGCTCTTCGTCTAATTGCATCCACAGTATCATCCTCCAACAATTCTGGCATAGGAGTAGTCAAAACATACACAACCTTTAAAGTTGTCAAAAGGAAATGCATCTTCTTCTGCCACCGTTTAAAATTATGCCCTCAAACTTGTCTAGTTTCCCAAAGTTCGTAGTCATCTCTTTCACAGTATTTCCAGCCATGATTATAAAAAAAATACTTTATACGTTTGTTAGAAATTGGTTAAGGTGTGTGATGATAATCCTGGTATATCTTGCTAAATTCAGTTTAGTTAACTTTTCGTATATAGTATTTTAGACCATTGGTGCATAGATACACGAAATCCTTATGGTATAATTTCTAGAAGAGACACTTTGTTTTCTAGACACAAGAGAACAAAGCAAGAACTTTAGATTAATTATGTGTGTATTTTTCGTTGTTGTTCTTAAGACATATGTTTCTTGTTATACGACAGAAACTATTGACAGTTGATGTTAGTTTTAGGCGGTTAAAGTTGGTTAAAACTGAAATATTTACAACGAACAGACAAGTAGTTATGACGTAACCATCAGTGGTTACGGTATAGATGTCAGACTACTTAATTGTTGATGGCATAAGACCATAAAAGGGGTTACGCTTAACCGATAAAACCTTTAATACTGACTATAGGTTACGGTGTGACCAAATCGTTTAGGTTACGACGTAACCAATCCAAAAAGTCTTTGCCCCTTACCCCATAAGATTACAATGTAACCAGTTTGGTTACGATGTAACCCCTACATATTCTATCATGTTCGAATTCATATTAGATCAACGAGTGTGCACTCCACACTTCCCTAACTCATGTCCGAGCCGAATATGAAATCTCATAGGTCTCTAGTAAATCGTCATTACCTAAAATAGCCGATGCACTAAAATCACCAACATGTTGTTGGAGATGGGACAGAAGGGTACATAGAGGTGATATAGGAACGCATACCCTTAACCGTAAAGCCTCTCGAGTCATCTATAATACACTCCTATTCATCATCCATATTTGGAAGGTGTAATTATGACACCAGACTAGTAAGGTTGGTAAGCTCTTCCATTTCAGGAGAAGTTCTCAGCTCCTTTTGTCAAGCCTAGTTTAAAAAGCAGAGTAGGAGGAGAATTTGAGTTTGCCCCAGACGGATTTGTTTGCCCAACATCTAATAAGGTGAAAACAAGAAATAACAGTGGCTGAAACATTTACATACCGACATCTCTCACAACATAGTACAATTTGGTTAACAATCGTGCTTGTGAAAGTTGAGTGAATCAAGGTTGAACCTCCCTGTCCAGTGTCACAAGGAAGCTAGTCGTTATGAAACCATTTCCTGCTTAATCTAAAAATCGAAGGAGTTTGAATGTTACTTTTTGAGGAGATTGATGACAACAAATACGTCACAATTTGATAGCTCATTATTCCATATAAATGATCCATTTTTTATAATTATTTTACATGATTGGTACTTAATCTGTATATTAGTATTTGCAGTAAATTTTGGAGCAATTGGCAAAGATTAGATAAAAGGCGCACATTTTGGAGCTTAAACAAAGAAATTAAACCTACTGATTTAACATTCAATACGCCATATAAATCAAGAAGATAGGACGTATCTGCGCCTAGACTTTACAAGAAACCACTAAGACACAATCACTTATACGTCCGTATACACCCCCCCCTCCCCACCCCCCCCAGAAAAAATTGCATCATACGCCGAAATCCAAAAAAATACTCGAAGAACATTATGGAAGATGACAAACATGGTCCTTACTCTAAGGAAACTCCAATATGCCATATCGACCTTAGCGAATATGGCGTATCCGAACTTAGATTCCAGCACTATAAATAACCAAACTCCTAAACACTTGAATTTCATTAAGCAATGGAGCCGATTCAGGCTGATCAATTCAGTGAACCACCGATCAAGTTTTGACTTTAAGAAAAGAAGAAGCAAAGAAGGTCTTGCAAAATCCAAGCAATCATAGGAAAACTCTTTTAATTTCTTATACTCTAAATACGCGTTCGGTTCTTGGTATCATTCATTCACTTGGTTAGTTTACCTTAATCGTTAATCTATGTCATTTGTATTGGTGACAATGACTATCCGGCTAAAATACTTTAGAGTAATTAGCCCATGTTTATGACAATTTAATCTTTGGTTTATGTTTATATAGATTGCTTTTTATTTTGTGTGATTGAATAGTTTATTCAATTTATACTCGCTTATAGTTAGATACCGGGATAGCTCTCCATATTTACAATTTATATATCTAGAACAATAGGATCACAAATAATGTGATGTCTTACCCTCAATGTTTAGTGAACAAGTTGGACTAGCAGGTGACCTATGATCAACAAATAACGTTTTCTGTTCCTTGAGTATGATGTGGACATGACTACGGTTAAATAATAATGTATAAGCATTAAGTTTTGAAGTCTCCGTGAGCTAGTCGTTAGTGAGGAATCACCACCATATGAACATCTAGATAGATATAAATATCCCATGAGTATTTTATTGCGGGATAGTTATTGTGACAAGACTGCCATATCTAGGTTGTAGGAAGAACTACCGCCTAAATCTAAGAATGATAAGTCAATAACGAGATAAGGCAATCATTGCACTAATGAACTAAATTGAGGTTTTAATTTGATTAAATATGGTTAGTACGTTTTACCTACATAAGGCTTGACCGCTCTTTTACTTTCTAATTGTTTGCTTGTGTGTGTTACCCTCTATTTCTTCTGTTTAATTAAACTAAATCTTGTGCCAGTCTCTCAGGCTAAAAACTCCCGTTATTGTTGTTAGTTTAGGTTTAGAATAGGATAAATTAGATTTAGTTTATCTTAGTAAAATACTGATAGTCATAGGATTTACAGTCTCGCTCTTAGCAATCGACACCCTACTTATCAACGAAGCTACAATTGATCGGGTACACTGCCCGTTAGTGTTGTTTTAGGTAAAGTCAGAGAAATATAAATAGTAAAACTTGATACATAAACTATACCTACGCACAACCACACATCAAGTTTTTGGCGCCACTGTCGGGGAGCAAAGTTGTTAAAACCTATTTGTCAACATTTTTCTTTAAGTTTATCATAGTTTAGATTAGTTTAATTTTAGTCTTCTTAAGATAGTTTTCTTTTTTTGTATCTATTTCCATTCATTGATTGTATTTTTGCTGTGTTTGTAGCAAAGTTAAGATGGACGACCCTGATATAACCATTGAGGAATATATTCGGCTCGAAGAGGAGAAAGCACGTAGGCATGCTCGGAACTTTAACTGGGAAATCGCTACCTATGGTAAGATGAGTTGTTTTGAAGATATCAACCTATTCAATGATTTTGAAGAAGAATTCCCAGCCATTATCTCAAAGGACGGCTTTAATGTCCCATATTTATTTTTTTTTTTTTTTGGTTTTTTATTGGGGTTGGAGAGTGAGGTGGGAGGGGTTTGATGAGGAGGGTTGGAGGGAGAGCCAAACCGGAATCTCCTCATGAACTCACTTTAAGTACCCTTTACACCCATGAGATTGAATTTGATTTTAAGATGTCGTACACAAAATCCGATGACGAAGACTACACTTTCATTTATGATGAAAACTCGTTTTCTTATAAACTAGTTCCTATAGATGAATTGAAATCATATTCTTAAGGTTGCCACAGCGAGATCGATATCGGAATTCCCTTAGAGGATATTCTTATTAATTCATTGAATGATGTTATTGACAACAACACCGACCCTAATGAACTTGACAAAAACGTTACTGCGAATAGTGACCCACCCACTAAATCTTTTAATCATGATCCCCCTAATAAATTAATAGGCGTAAATTGACGAAAGAGTTAGTAATAATGATTAAAATTTTGATTCAAAAACGACTAGAAAAACTGTGTCACGTATAACAAATGAAAACCGTCATTAATAAATCAAGAATTTATATGTGTCATTTGGCATTCTGTTCGACCCAAAACGGTTTTATAAGGATGGTGTTTGCACAAGCGAGATTGCGGGGCCAATTTTTCCTTTACTTTGTAATTAAGAAAAATAGGTCCCTAAGATTAAAGACGTCATATTGGCTTAAAACCTATACGTCGTATTGTTTGTTTTAACCTGAATTGACTAAGTCAACATTTTTTCGTCTTTACGACGTATTAGACAAAACCTTATATGACGTATTAGTTTGGTATATAAACCCCACCACTGATACGCGATAAAACAATTCACACCCACTTTTACTCTTAAAGAAATATTGACCGCAGTTGATGTTAGAAGTTCTTACAACTTAGTGTCTGTCTACCTTATATAAGAATTTACACTGACCAGATCTGACTTATGCTTTCTTGATGAGACTGATTACGATTCAAGAAAATAGATTAAGTAGTAGTACTAGTAGTTATAAATAGTTAGTACTAGCCAGTAGCATTGTAGTACTTCCCGTATAAGTTAGTATAGGACTTACAGTATAATTATAACTGCTATTTAGTACTATTAGGAGATATGCAATGAGTTATTATAGGAATAGATATCATTTTCCTCTTACACGTTCTTGTAAGCCCATTAAGGTTTTCCTTGATGTATAAAAAAGAGTAACCCTAAACATTAGTTAAAGATAATTTTCATATACAAGTTTCAAACCAATATATAGTTTAGTATTATGTAACCTGGCAGATGTAAAGTTATACAAAGTTCTATTTTATTCATGTTTCTTACTTTAGCAATATAAGCTTGTTTCCGCATAACTTATATTGTTTAAGTCAGGTTTTCTCTTGTAGTTTGTTGGATCTAATCAGATAGCTACCACCCCTTAACAGCTAGATAGATCTTATTCAGATTGGATCAACATTTCGGTATCAAAGCTGCTGTTTGTGAAAACTTCTGATAGGAAGGAACCAACACATTAGTTTAAAACTTTTACCTTTCAGATCTATTCAATGGCAGGATAAGATGATGAAATTCCATCACCACCACCACCACAAACACCAACACAACAAGCCCCTTACACTATGTCAACTATTAAACTCCCTATTCTAAAGAAAGGTGAGTATGACATCTGGGCCATGAAAATGGAACATTACTTGAGCCATACAAACTATCCTATATGGGAAGTCATACAAAAAGGAAATGGTCCTATAAGTGTCTCAACAGATAAGAAATGAAGTAATAAAAGTTTTGCATCCTAAGACTTCTGAAGAAACTTTACTCTAGAAAAAGAGAAAGAAGGCAAGGACCACCTTGCTTATCGGCTTTACACCAAAGACCATTTGGCAAAATTTCACAAGGATGATTGATGCTTAAAGCAATGTGGGATGCTATACTAATCCAGATTTGGTGGCATGAAGAAATCAAAGAAGATGCATAAATACATTTTAAAGCAAACAGTTTGAAGGCTTTCTATGTATCCAACTCATAATGGATGCACAAGGTTAAGACAGTTTCAGAGTCTTCTGATCAACTGTATGAGATTCATTGTGCAAAGTGTCTCCACAGTGCAGATGCCAATCATAAGTTTCCTTTTATCTTTACCTTCTTCTTGGTCCTAAGTTATCCTTATCATGGACCAAGCAGCGAGTGATTAGTCTAGTATTGATGATCTCTATAACATATCTATAAAGGTTTCTTACTGGATCATGCTTCTAGTGCATAAATGTCCGCCTTTGTTTCTCTAAAAGCACTAGCAGTACTTAATGATGTTAGTACTGCTTATGGGTTTTTACTTCTCCTTGATACATCTCCAAAGGAAAAACTCATCTCATATACTGATGAACCCATGTACTCATTCTTGCTAATCAAATCCAGTGGTCCACATTTAGATCATGAAGATCTGAATCAGCTTGATGGAGTTGATATAGAATAGAAGTACTTAAAAATTGCAATGCCATGATTTCATGAATTGGAAAGAAGTTCCTACAAAGAAACAGGTAGAAAGCAGCATTTTTGATGCCCAATGAACTAGTTGGGGATTTGACAAATACCAAAGCTCCAATTGCTATAAATTATCAACAAAAAGGGCATTTTGCTAGAGAGTGAGCAGATCAAAGGGAACACTGGTAATGATCAAAAGACAATGGAAGGAGAACCTGGAAAAAAGGAGGAACCTAAAAACCATTGTAACCTCATGAGGGGGGAAGGTGTAGAATAGACTGATCAATAGTGCAATGAATGAACAAGAGAATTTTACTTTAAGGCTATACAGCATTTTCAAGGATTCAGACACTAAGTTAAACTTTCTTGTTCTAAAGAAATGATTGAGAAATCTTATGCTAAACTTAAAAAATTATATGATAACAAAAGGAGAATCAACTTGGTGATGCTAGATAGAAATCCAAGCCTATACTTAAGCTTTAAAAAATAAAGTAGAAGCTCAATTGATTAACTCATGACAATAAAAATCAACTTTGGTTACATGAGTGAAAAAAATTAGATTTATGAAAATTATATTTAGATGATAACAACTATATGTTGCTATACATATCATAAGAAATCTATTAGCAGAAGCTGTAAAAGAAAAAAGAAGAATTAAAACCAAACTATAAGAAGTTTTCAAAGTATCTTCTGAAAGCGCTTATCAATTGCGCTAAATAGTCAGATGAGTTAGAAAGGATATATCTAACTTGGAGTATGGAGATCAAGTACATGATGGTGTCTTAAGTTATGAAAATGAAGTTTTTCAAAGTGTATTTGACAATAGGTCAAGTGATGTAGAAAATAGTTCTTTGTATGATAGATTTGTAAATGTTGAAGGCATGCATGCAATTCCCCCTCCAATGATAGGAAATTATATGCCTTCAAGACCTGATAGGGAAGTAGATGATTCTACATTTACATATGGTCTAAAACAGACTAAAACTAGTGAAACGTGATACTCAAACTAGTAAATTAATGACTCTTTGTAATTCAATTCTAGTACAGAAAACACTTGATTCTATGCCTGAACAAGTATAAGTTTGAACCCATAAAATTTTGTTGTTATTAAACCGTATAATTTTAGGCCTGATGCTCTTATTATAAGGAGTATGAAGTCAAACATGATGATGAATTGTGATTCAACCTTCAAAAGAACAAGAAAGACCTAGTTTTACTCTATTGACACTGTTAAGCTGTACAAATCCTAGGGAACTGTATAGAACAACACACATAAAGTCCTAGTCCCTACAAGCTAACAAGAGAGACTGGGAATGATTAATATCCAAAGGTTGGGATTGGGATATCGGATTACTAAAAAAGGCATGTTTAAATGTGGCAGTTTTAGGTCAAGCTTATTAAAGATTAGTGAATTACATGAGAAAAAATATGGCTAAACAGGTGAATTGACAAAAGAAGGGTAAGGGTACTGGTCAAAGGGATAAAATAGACCCAGAGTGGAACAATGTGCTAAAGATTGAAATCACCAAAACAAGTTGTTCAACAGCGGTACTAACAGAACTGTAGAATTCCTGTTTAATACTGGCTACCACAATTTTAATAGTCAAGCATAAATCAACTAGTGCTGCTAGAAAGTTAATAGCTGTTAGACCCATTGTGAATGAAAACAGACCAAGAAATAATTTTAAAAAGTCTTATTCGACCTAATCATAAGGGCCAATAATAGAACTACACAACAAGAACTAATTTTTCAAATCGATAAAGTTAATACAGTTGGGTCAAAAGCAGTTAGTGCTTTTTTAGAGGGATAAGGAAACTGATAGTGAAGCCCCATAGCAGTTGTAATTTGAGACCCAAAAGACATACTAAACAAAAGTCTCCAAATACCAATGTTCTGGATCAATTCCTAGAAAAGTTTACTTTCTGAAGATCCACTAGGCAACCCAAACCAAATGGCTTGGTCCCTAAGAGAATCAAGCTCTCTCTAGTTAATGTCATGATAATCCACAAGTAGCTTTAAAGAATAATGGATTGTTAATAGTAATTTCCAAAGTACATATACTAGAAACAAGGCCTACCTTGCTGAATATCAAGACTATAATGGTGGCCATGTTGCTTTTGGAGGTAGTAAAGGTTACATAACTTTTAGGGTTCTTGCTTTGGAAACTTCCAAGGATGCTCAGGCTGCAGAGATCCTTAAATTGAAGGATCAAATCAAGAAGTTAAAAAGGAAGTGTAAGCCAAGCATCTCACACCACATGGCATGGCTAAAGAGTGTGCAAAGGTTATCAATGAAGAAAAGGTTGGGAAGGAAGGAGTCTGTATCCAAACAAGGGAGGAAAAATGCCAAACCTAAACCAACTTTGGATCTTTGATGATCTTGTTACAGATGGTAGGGATTACATAGAAATATAAGGGAGGCAAAGTAATGAAACTGAGGAGCTTAACAAGGGCAGTGGTGAGAAAGGAGGAAGTACTGAAGAACTAGTTAGTACTGCTGAACCTAAAATAGTTAGTACTGCTAGGCCAGAACTTAGTACTGCTAGGCCAGATGTTGATGTTGTTAAGCAAGAAGATAGTGTTGTTGAGCCTAAAACTCCTCCTACAACAACAAGTATATTTGATGATGAAGATATCACCATGGCTCAAAATTTGATTAAGATGAAAGAAGAGAAAGCTAAGGAAAAAGGAGTGTCATTTTAAGATATTGAAGATTCTTCAAGACCTGAAAGATCAATCTTAACCCTGAAGCCACTTCCAACAATTGATCCTAAAGACAAAGGCAAAAGTGTCTTAGAAGAACCTAAACCTGCAAAGAAGATGACTAGAAGTGATTTTGATGCTGCTCAATTGCAGGAGATGCAGAAATTGCCAGACAGTTACAAGTAGACTTGCAAGCAGAGGTGGAAAGGGAAAGACAAAAGGAAGAAGGAAGCATCAGAAGCGCTATAAGGCTGAGATGTATGATGACGTTCAGCGAAGGGATTGATGCTGATGCATTATTTGCAGCCAAGCTTCAATAGGAAGAAAGAGAGGAGTATACAATTGAAGAGAGAGCAAAGTTCTTGGCTAAAACAATTGGCTCGCTCAAAAGAAAATTTAGAGACTGCAAAAAGAATCTGCTGATTATTAAAGTAAACCACCAACTAAATCTCAATTAGAAATTTTGATTATGACATTCTGAAGAACAGTGGTTGTAACAAACACTCTCAGCAGAAAGCAAAGACATTTGAATAAATCAAAGGTAGTAGTAAGAAAGACAGAAGAAGTTTGATCAAGATACATTGATTCTATAAATTGGTTCTGCTAACAAAGAATAAGATTAATAAGAAGATGAATGAAGAAGAAATTGGTAAAGATACTTCAAATAAAGAGAAGGTTCTTGAAGAACCAGACAGTAACTAATTGATGTTGAATCAAGAAGGACCTGGATGAGATAGTACCTGAAAAATACCAAATGGCATAAGACTTAAGATGAAAGCTATAAAGAAGTCCTGAAGAAGGTAAAAGACCAGACTCCTATCTTGAAGAGGAAAGAACAACTAAAAGCTTTTCTTTATGATAGTTCTGATGAAGAAGGAATACATAGATTATGAAGTCCCAGAGAAGAGGTTACCAATTATTTAACTATATCAAATTTCTATGATTTTGACAGACATGGAACAGAGTGTATCTACTACAGAATCTTTAGATCTGATGGAAGTTTCTACGTGATTAAAACGTTTCTAAATGGTTGCAAATGGTTGAATAGCTATATCTGATCTGGAGTAAAATAATCTGGTGATGAAGAGATTTGCAACAACACTCTAGAAGGGTTGATCTAGTCAATTTGGGAGATTGTAATGGATAATGTTTTGATGCAAAAACATAAGATGAACGCTAAATACCATCAGTGTCAGTCTTAATCCTGATACTTAGCTTCGCTCTCCTTGGCTTTCTTTATAAGGTCGCACCACCAGACTAATCCTGGGTACCACAAGCACCAACGAATAGCCAGTATATAATCACATTGTACCAATTTTCATGAGCCCACAATCCCTGCATGCCATTCCATGCCCCTAATTACAACCGTAACATTCCTACAACCCCCTACGCACCGATACTACTACAGCGACTCCGCCCGCTAACGTCGGAACAACCAAGAGCCCACTCTCTCCATGGGAACAATCCGAATTCCTGACATAACTTGTTCTTACCAGTACAATGAGTCGCCGACGTACACCCTCAGTAATAACGATCACATGACAACCAGCCAGGGAGCCCGGCTATAGTACCGCGCAATCGACCTCCAGGGATCAACCATTCTAGGGAAGAATCAAGGAAAAGATAGAATCATAAGAGCCTGGGGATTTAGTAAAAAATGTCTGGTGTTTCATAACCTTTACAACTTGGAAGATGAATTCATGAATAGCATCATGCTTGAGTAAGAGAATATCCACTCACAATAATAAACTACTTTGAGAAAACCTTCCCTTAAGTCTAGTAAGTTGGACTCCAGTACCGCACTAGTGAAAATGCTGTATAACGCTGCTTAAGATTTATTCAAAAGCAGATTGCGATGATACGGAACCATGATGGAGGTTGGAGACGACTTTTTTTGCGTGTTGTTTTAATCACTCACACAACATATGGACGAGTAGTTCACCATGCTCTCAAACAGACATCAACAGAACTGGCTATCTCCAGAGCAAATGGCTTATGATAAAGACTTCTTAAATCCGTTAATAGCGACTAGTTTGCTGAAAACAACTATATGGTCTCTCAACCATCAATATTCTAAGAAACCCAATGCTCCACAGTCAAAGAGTTGGCTGTCCAAACAAACGGCTCTTAGGTAAAGGCACATCTTAAATCATTTGATAGTTTAATAGTTTACTCAATATACTATATGGTTTAATCAATGCACAGCCATGGTGTATTGCCAATGAAGCACTACGCGCTATCCAAGAAAATGGCTCACGGTAAATGAACTATCAAACTCCTTTATGGCTGGTATTTGGCGCAAAAACTACAAAGCAACCTAGTTCTGATGTTGCTCTCTGTAGCTGTAGTTGTTAAGTTTGTTGATGATGCTGTAATGAGAAGTTAAAGAATTTCAAGAGTTTTTTAAGATCTCAAGTTCATCAAAGAACGGATTAAAGAATAGAACTGTGTTTGAATACATCCCGTCCAGTGTTTTAAGCGAAGCTCAACTAAAGAAATCACATGAAGGTTCGAGACTAAGTGAACAATCAGTTTAACAGGAGATTGCAGGTTTCAAAAGTTCGTACAACTTAGTGCTACTAACTTACATACTACGTCTATCTACTCACCAGCTTCTACTTAGTGCTGGTTGATGAAGACTGGCTATCGAATTAACACATCAGACTAATGTAATAGTATTGTTAGTTATAAAAGTTAGTTACTGCCAGTAAGACATAAATATATATTAGCAGTAGGTGCCCCTTGTCCCTACTTGGGCCGCCCCCTCCCCTTCCCCCCTCTCCCCCCCCCTTCCTTGCTCCCTCCGTATTAATTCCCCCACTAAATCATTGTTAGTACTCTGCCTAGTATAGTGTAGTGCAGTATGTATTAACAGTTAAGTACTGCTATCTAGTACTCCCGTTAGCGAGACATGCATGAGGTATGTATAGGAATAGATAGTCATTATCTCTTACACGATCTTGTAAGCCCATTAGGTTTTCCTTTAATGTTTAAAAGGAACTATGCCAATAGTTAGAGATAAGTTTTATATACAAGTTATTACAATATCATAGTTTAGTAATATGTAACCTAGGCAATTAATCTATCTGCAAAGTTCTATTTTATGTCATTGTTTCTTCTTCAGCAATATAACTACGTTTTGTGCATAACTTATATTGCGTTCATATGTCCATTGTTTCTTCTTCTAGTTAGTTTTTTTTGGATCTATCCAGATAGGCTACCCACCTTAACCCACAGGCTAGAAAGATCTATTCCGATTACGGAACAACAGACCCGCACTCCAAATAACTCTTCGAGACCAATTTCCTGCATTTGCATATTGCGTGTCCTCTCAATCCACATCATAGCGGTAAATCATGTCCTTACATCTTCCTTTTTTTCTCTTCTTTTGGCTTTAATTTTTCGAATTCTGAATTCAACTAGTGGTTCTAGGTTCATTTCAATAATGTTTCTTGCGTTTGCAAAGTATCTATTAGCCCCCCCCTCCCCCTTTTTTTCTTCTACGATTACTATGTCATTGGAAGTTACTTTGAACAATTGTTGGTTGAAATATCGGTATAAAGAGGTAACCGACCCAAAAACTGTTTTTACTAACAAAACTTATGACAAATCCTCTGACAATGATACAACGCTATCGAGCCATTTTCTTACCCCTAGTTTAAATCTATACTTACGTATCTATTAATCTAGATACAGACGTGGCAAAACTTTTGAAACAACATAAACCTTTATACGACCCGTCATTTTACAAACTCTGAATACTGTGTCTCAAATACCCGTATTATACTCAATACTCCGTTTTGGAATCTTTACGAATACAATAATTTCACCATTTTTATATGGCGTAACGCATTTCCCTATATGGCGTATCGTGTCTTCCAAACATGAACACTTTATCTACATCTAGTACTAATTTTTCTATCGATTCCGAGCAGACAAGGAACACTCCAGTGTTAGGCTCAAAACAACTATTCGATGCCACTTTTAGATATAGATCATCGCTTCTAAGCTTGTATCAAGCTTAGTTATATTTAGATAACTCGTTCACAACGTATAGTAGGAAACTTGTTTGAATGTATTTAAAATTATGGAATTTAATCTTTAATCTTAAGAAAAACTATCATAATGAAACATTAATTAACACTAAGAACATATAATTCAACAAACAAAAGGCTCTAATATTATAATAATAGAATACTGATAATTCTACTGAAAATGAACTCAATTTTTGGTACGTACTCGGTATTTTGCGTAGATTCGCTAATGCCCTAGGAACCCTCCTATCCTTTTATACACCACAGGATCCTAACCGGCCTCATAATACCTTCTCCTGAGAATACTCAAATCTTTTAAAACATAGAGTATACAGCTCTTACATATCATCATATAAATTCATATAAATCACATACAGCATAATTGACTAAACACAGCAGTACCAACTTCATCTCTGCAGCATTATCTCTCAACATAGTAACTTTTAACTTCCTTAGTAGTAACTTTTGTACTAGCAGTAGTAACTAATTAGTAATTTTCATCAGTCTTATCTCTAATCAGTTCTTAACTTCACTAGCCAGTATAACGTTGCTACTAACATTAACTTCACCAGTACTCATAAACACTTAGAATAATTTCATCGTAAAATCTATCTAGCAGCACTAACTTTGACTGAGACAGCATTAAAATCAATAAAGAGCAGCAGTAATCCATCAGCATTAAGAAGGCTTTACACATCCAACAATCATACCCCTAAACTTGATATCTACCTTCCAACATCATCAAGTTTCTCTCTCTCTCCATTTAAAGCTCTTAATCACTAGGGATGCTTCCAAACTACTTCTTTGATTCTTTAGCTTTGTGAGATATTTCAGAATGTTGATATGCCAACTTCTCACCTACAAATAATCAACATGAGAGCTTCTTATTCCATCAATATCTGAATTGTAAATAGGTGTAAAGGGGATAATTTTTCTTAACCCAACATATGAATGTGCACAACTTCGCATCCCCTCAAGTGACTGTACACATTCACACAGGAGTCCTACAACTTTCCCAATCTAACGATCTGTTGTAGTTTCTTTGATTCCTCCATACTGTAACCTTCATACATGTGGTTTTACACACATTGTCTTCATACATCTCCATAATATCATATCCATTCTTCCACTAGGTCTTAAGGTGACTTTATATTTATCTTTTACCAATTTGTACAACAGTCTCTAAATTTTCCCTGTCAAACAACTTTTAAGCATGTGACTACAGACCAAGTAATTTAGAGACTTTCCATCACTCTTACTTATTTGAGAATGAGCTTTTCTTTCCTTCGTTATGGATCTATTCCAGCCAACAATACTTGGAGAGTTAACAACTAAAGGTACAACATCAATTGTTACCTCTTCTTCATCTGGAGTGATTTCCATTAAACTTTGAAGCTCTGCTGTGCCTTTATCCTCATCCACCTTCTGCTTCTTAGTACTCACTTGTTCCAACCTCTTCTCCTGCTCCTCTTTGGCCTACCTTCCCAAGTCTATTCTATAATCTACAAAAAAATTTACCCTTTTGAAAGCTTTGTCAAACAATTCTTTGATAGAATCAAAGTCTTTAGATTTCAAGTCTTTGTGCTTCTAACCTTCCAAAAACACAAATGGGGGGGTTTTCCCCTAGTATAGTAATCATCGGTCTTCTCTTTGATTTTTGGTTGGTGGTTTGTTTCTCTTCTCCCTCTATTCTCTTTAGCTGGCAAGTGTGTTCTTCTTTCTCTAGGACCTTAACAATGTGAATTTTTCGTATCAATAGTGAACATGCACTTGTTCTTCAGCATGCAGTCCTTTTAGCCCAACTAGTAATCAGCATCAACCTTTTGCTCTGATTGTCCATCCCAACAATATGCTTCACATACTCAATCTTTTCTCTTTAGCTTTGGCAATCTCTTTTCCTCTTCAATCGAATCTCTCCTTGTAATTTCTAAGTGCAATCTCTTCAACAAGCATATTTGACACTCTCTTCTCATAGCATCACAGGTTCTTCTACCAACTACATTTCCTTTCACTCTATTCCTGTTGACTGGGGTTGTGAAGAAATTCGTTGTCTGTTGTTTTTGTAGAACTCAGTAATAACTTCCCTTTCTTGGAGTTGGACATCGCGTAAAAAGCAGTCGTTCTAGCACTACCTAACCCTCTGTCTAAAGCTTTAGACAACACACTAATTGGTACAACTTGGCTCTGGTCTATACACATTCCTTTAACCTGGGCGTCTTAACACCTTCAAAGCTACAAGTGCTTCATCCAAGGTAAACTTCAATCAACTTTAAATTCTCACTTTAGCAGCAACTTCTTATTCTGCAAACCAACACATCGCCAATTAGACAGTATCTTTATTAAACAACTCTTTGTCATCATTATCTTGCGTACATTAACCAGAGTACATCTTCTTCATCTTCACAATGGATTGCATTAATCCTCCTACCCCGATTCGGATTCATCCCACACCCAAATCTTCTTCATCTCATAAGAAGATTCTACCCTAACACTCAAACTAATTTTATAAAACCTCTTTAGCTTACGAGTTCCTGAACTTCTTTTATTTTAAGCTTCTTGACCCTCTTTTTCAAACTAGCAATCTCATACTTAGTGTCTTTGTCTTCTCTAAATCAAGAACTGTGGATTGTAAAGTGGTACATAATTCCATCAATTCATTAAGTTTTAGACTATCCTCACTACTTTGAAGTGTGTTGCCTCTTGTGAGCAGTGGATCATAGGATTGTATAGATACATTCTCTATGGTTTCTTGGCACCTGAGACCACCACCTAAAGTAGTTCCTTAGGAACTCCTTGCTTCATTAGGTGTTTGCGCTTAGAACGGTCTGTATTGATGTTAGCCAACTGTCCTACTCCTAGCTTCCTAAGTAGTGGTACCCCTTACCAATCTGTCACCCAACTCCTTATGGACAGCCTCATCTGCAACAATGTTTGTAGGACCACTAGGATGAGGTACCTGAGTGTCCTTTCTCTTAGACTTTCCTAGGTTTTTGAGTCTTTTTAGGTTGAGATGTTTGATGGATTTAAAATGGTGGGTGTGTGTTTGGGGGATCAGTGGGCATTGTTGGATCCCTTCACCCAATTCAGTTTTGTTTAGTACATCCATTGTTTGAACAAAGTGGTTAAATAACCAAAAAACTTTTGCCTACCCCTATTTCTAAATATCTTCTTAGTGTGAGAGGGTGCATCATAAATTCTCTTGTGACTTGGTAACCCATCAAGTTATTTATTCAAAAACACTTGTACAAACCTTGGATACATCAAAAATTTCTAACAAATGTATCCAAGTTCTTACCATACTTTCCATAATGGTAATTTTGAAAAGTTGAACTTCTAATTTGTTGCTAAACAGATAATGGCAGATGTCATAGTGCTACTAAACTCATATAATTGAATATATACCTCAAATTATATTGGTTGATTGAGGAAATTTTAATATCCTCCAAGCATATGTCCTTTGAACTTAGGCATTGTAAAATAGTATGAATTAGAAATTTCCATTGTGGGGAAAAGAATGCCTTATAGAAAGTAAGCTTTTGTGAAAGTTTCTCATACCCCATCCTTGTAAGTTCTTAAAAAATGGTAGAGTTTGGTAAACAATTAATACCTTTAGCATCTTCTAGTTGAAGATCTCTTCTAAAAGTTAATTCAGTGATAATTATCTTTTTACCATCAACTAAGTCATGTAACTGAACTTCCCCATTAATAGTTTTGGCCTTGACAGTAAGACAAAACTGCTCGCTAACCAAATTAACTATAAAGACGTGGGATTAACATTGGTTAAAGCTATACTTTAAGGGTTAGCATTCCAAAAAATCCTACTATTTTTCAAAACCTCATCACTTCTTCTTCGGGTTTAGGACAAAATGCTGACCATCTGGTAGTCATCTGCAAACTTTAGAATTCGCCATTTTTGTTTGGTAATAATTCATTGATTGCTCGTCATGTCTGTGGTATAATTTTATGTGTATTAAAGAATTTACATTCTATATTTAGCCGACTAACCTCAAAGACAACTACTCTAACGACGGCAGTGTAACCTAGTCAAGAGAACTTCACGGTAAGTTGGGTTCGAACACAAGACAGTGGAATAATACTAATATTCTATCAGATATTTTAATCTCTCTAGATAAGACTAATTAGAAGGTGAAACTATGCTATACATAGTTTAGCTAAAGTAATACGCGGGGGTTTTTCAGCCTGATAGACTGCACAGGTTTATGGCGACAATATCAATTTCTAAGCACAATAATACCAAAAAGATAAATATTACAAAAGATAAAGAGAGCGTACAAGCCAAATATACAGAAAAAAACTGTAATCCTAACCATACTAAACCTATCATATAATTGGTTTTTGATCTAATTAGTCGCAATGGCCATTTAACTAGAGGCGGCATAACATTCTTCAAGACTTAGGCGAAGTTCTTCATCCTCAAGACCTAGAAACACGAACACATCTTTCACGATTAACGCAATCCGCATAAAGCATCTATAGTCTAATTATACAAACTATCATTATGGAATTAAAGCGTGGGGGGATCCTGTTACATCCCTACCCATCGCGACTCTTACCTTACTTACTTACTTTCAATGTTGTTTTATAACACCTAGTAACCACCACTAAAAATTTCAATTACCAAATTTAAATCCAAGAACAATATTGGTTTTGAACAATTATCGGGGTCACCTGCCTGTCTAACTAAGCTCAATAATCATAAGGGTTAAAGAAAGGTGTTTAGTTTGTATCGCTATTGGTCTGAGGCATATAAAAACATAACATGGAGAGCAAAACTCTGCATCTAGATTACTGGTTAAGTCTCACTAGACCCGGTTGAATGATAGGTCACATGTACAAGCACATAAAAAAGTATAAGGCGATAAACATAATTAAACAATCAACGATAAATTAAACCAGTCGGAATTAAATCAAACCAAACATAATAATCTTGATAAACATGGCTAATACCCACAATCGTCATAATCATACAAGCGAACCAAACCATTTGAGAACAAATGAATAAAAAATAGGAATTCCCAAGAATTTTTTTGGGGGGTTCCCTCACCACCTTTTTGATCCCCCTCATCGAATTGTGGTTAATGCTTGACCTTGGTGCTCTTCTTGGCTTCTAAAACTCGAACTCTAATGTATACTATACAGAGAATATGATATTGCACACTTAAACTCGTATTTAAGCCTTGTATTTATAGTGTCTGAAATATACGCCTAGATATGCCGTATGGAGATAAGTGGATATGGCATATAGGGTTAATTTCCTTGGAGTCAGCGATAAGATCAAATTAATCAAGATAATTACCATCAATCCTATTAAATGCGTATCTTTGACTGATGAATAGCTATGCATACAGCGTATTGCAGATAGCGATAACGCCGGATCGAGAATAGATGCATTACACAATTCTTGTGCTATGAGCTGGCGCTGATACGCCTGTTATCTTCTTTGCTGATACGGCGTATAGGTAGCAGGTTTTAGAATCTTCAAATTCTTTGTTTTAGTTCCGAATTGCACCCTTTGCTTCGTCTTCACAAGTTAACTCCTGAATACTGCAATAAAATCATCTTTAAAAGTAATTAAGATACAAACATGCTATAATTATAAAAAAGTAGTAAAAAGTGCGGGATAAATGATAGTATAATATGATGTTATTATTTAAATGTTAGTCAAATTCCCCACCATCTATATGAATCCTACGACCTGCAATTAGACCAAATATAAGAAAAGGTTATGAAAATGATAATCCCAACCCGAGTTAAAGTGTTATATGTTTTTATTAAATCTCTTTTTTTTTTTTTTCCAAGTACAGCGACTACTAATTTTATTTTCTTGTTCAACCACCTGTAAAAAAATACCCACAAAGCTCCTCACGAAATAGGGAAATGAAATCAACTCGAGATCGACTAACAAATCTAGGGTGTAACATTTTAGTAGTATGCTCAATGCTCAGGTCGCGTGATCAGATTTCATATCAAAGGCTTGGTAAGGATACACATCTCCACCTCTAAAGCTAAGGAGTAACAAGTCAAAAGGTAAATTGGGCATTTATTTAAAGGCTCGGGTTTAATCATTCTTATAAGTATAAAGAATGATATAGGTGTAGAGCTTGCTTCTTACTTTCACCAAGGGTCGTGCGTCAACAAGGCAGCTGTGACATGCATACATGCCTAATGACGGAATAGACATCCATACGCTTGTAAACCAACCTCCATTCGAGTAGATCCTAAGGTTAGTTATCAGGAAAGGGAAGTAAAATGGGTTGTAAAATAAAATAAATACAAACAAATAGATTAAAGCCAACAAATATGGTGTGGTTGCTAGGAACTTTTCCCGACCGTTCCATGACAAAGGGTTAAACATATAAACAAGCGCCTCGATCATAGAAATGACAAAGACAACCTAAGTTGGCGTTCCCATAACGGATAAACAACGGTCACCTTCACTACTCTCGAACTTTACATACTTTTACAAATAAGTGGTGATATCGGCCACTTTTTACAATACTTTACATCGTCGATTTTTTTGTACGTATCGACGAATAATCGATCCTTTCAAATAATTTCTTCGGTATAAGCTTTTTGAACCGACTATCTTTTCTTTCCTCTATTTTGCAAACAATACATCATAAATCTCGGTGTAATTTCACCGTCTTCACTATCATCATTTGTCCGGCTAATTTTTCTTTGAACTTTTCTTCTTTTGGACATAATACATAATTGCGAAAGTAGCAAAATACACGAGCTACAAACATTCCCATTGTATTGTGCAATTTTCCCGACCATTACATAGATAGAGAAATTTCACTTGACGCTATGAAACTAACACAAATTTACACGAAAAAGCAACTAGCAACATTGATTAAAAATAGGCTTTCATCTACAAAACGTGAAGGCTGAAGGTTGTAGAAGGTGTAACGAAAATAATTTTTAATGTGGGTAAAAGAAAGAAATGCTCCAGCAGTTGTTCTAGGGGTATATTTACTCTAAAAATGAGAGTAAGCAAAACGGTTACACTGGGTTAACTAACCGGTGTAGTTAGTTAAAATTACGACATGTAGGCTTTTTGGTTTAATCCTAGAAATTTACCAGTCAAGCATGTTACTCCATCTAAATCCATAGTACTCATCATTGAGGTCTTGAGTGATATACCAGGCCAAGTTCTAAAGTCCACTACATCACCGGCATACTTATATTTTATGGTGGAATTTAATAAGCATTTAGAAAACAAAAAAGGCTTAAATTCTCACAAATAGAACATGAAGAGTATAGTGTCTATGAAATGTAACTAGTGTTTTTACAAGAAAGTATTGCTTGAAAAAAAATTTAATTTGATTCATTTTTAGGCATTTTTAAGCATATAGTAAAAATGAGGACAAGTACGTTCTAATTATCCATCCCCCCACTTAAATTATACAACGTCCTTGTTGTATAGAAAAACCAATAAAAGCAAATATGGAATAAAAATTATAACGTGGAAAAACTTTCCTGAAATTTTGCTCCGAATGGTTCTCCATTTGAGTATTTGAGCAAAAAGAGTGTTGACGAGGGCTTTAGAATGCCCAAGAGAGGTCAACACGAGGCGTTTTTATATCATATCATTGAGTCAATTTTTTTTACAGCAAGGTCTTGTATGAAAGTTAGAAGATGTTCGTGCAATTCGTACTTTTGGTAACCTACAAAACAAGCAAACAATTAAACACACACACGGTGCAGTACAATACGTCCGTATCCCAAACCTAGATACCCATATGTAATCCTGCAAAAACAATTAAATATACTGGAATTTAAATAGTAGAAAATAAAAACTAATAATTGCCCAGACATGCATATGCCGTATCCAGAGGGGTTATATACACCGTATGTATGTCTGGTCAGACAAACTCAACAATAATTTAAATTCAAACAATTAAAATGCAACAAACAATTTAAAAATAGTGGGGTTGTCTCTCGGTAATCACTTTTGTTTCAGCTGGTCTTTACGTTCGACCTTTTTTTCTTCACTCTTCATTCTTTTTTATTTGGTGTGTTATAGTCCACCCGAGATTTCTTTTATTGAAGAGGTTGTGGTAGATGCAAGACATGCTCCCAGGAGTTCTTTTTACAATGCTTATTTTGCTTGGTTCAACAACCGAGCGAATTCATCATACCCATGCGAATATCGTAATGACGTGAATTCCATCATTTTAACATAGCTGTCCTGGTCCGCAGATTCTCCGATGACACGGAACTAGTATCGGGGAACATTCCTTGTCAATTATTTTATGAGTTTTATTTCCATCTTGTGTATCCATGTATGGTTTATAAAATGAATCAAGCATGTCCATACTGGAATGTTTATCAAGTGTGTTCGTTCCTGGGAGGTCATCGCAATCGTTCCATTAGTACGTTCATTCACATAAAATTCCCATAGCCCGTATCTAGTGGTCTTGTCTAATTCCCAATGGTTGTCAAATTTTGACGCTAACCAATATAAGAATTCAAAGTAGTCCATTCCATTATCAAGATCATCAGGGGTTTCGCGCTATTGCATGTTTGTGACAATGGGTAATATTTATGAAAGAATTAGTCTCTTAGTTTATCCCAACTAATAGTTGTTCCCTTAATTTCATCGTTCCACCATTTTTCAGCATCATTGCTAAGTGATTTCGAGAAAACGTGAATCCGAAGCCTGTTTTATCTATTTCAGGAACCTTGATCCATTGGAAATTACGACCATCTCAATAGCAATATGATCAATCATCGTCCTCCCCCCCATCCAAGCATTAAAAGCGTTATCCCTTAGTATTTTCAAGAATTCATACCCAGAAATTTTTAGTCTCGTAAACATATGTTTAATGGGGAGTTGATATCGCGCCCATAGGTCTGTCCATAGCGCGTTGTCGGTTGCTGAATAATCTTTATCAGCATCCTTTTCGTCAGAAATGGCTTACTTAATAAAGAGCACAAATGATCAGTAAGATCTGCGCACAACGAGAGACCACCATAAGATGAAACAGAAAACCAAATTGATAAAACTGGATACTTGTATCAGAATGACCAATAGCGCCCGTATCCAATTAATCACAGAATTATGCATTAGAATGTCTATTGAATAGCAGTACGTCATATTGAGTTCACTGAATACGTCGTATTGTTTGGAGAACAGATACACCATTTAGACTGCAAAATCAATACGTTGTCCTGAACAGAAAGTTAGATACGCCGCAACCAACTAGTGGATACGCCGTATCAAATGATCAGTCTAAACAGAATACTATTTAAACATAATAAAATTCAATAAATTAAACAAATAATTAAATTAAACTATTAGCAATTAGAAGTCATAATTAATAATTTTACACTAAACAAGTTAAATGGTTAGAAATACTAAAAAGAATAAAGATTAAACTATCACTCCCCGACAACGGCGCCAAAAACCTTGATGTGTCATCGTGTGGTGTATAATTTATGTATCAAGATTCTACATTTATACTTAGCTGACTAACCTAAAGACAACACTCTAACGACAGGTGTAAACCCCCCCCGGTCAGAATGAAGCTTCGCGATAAGTAAGGTGTCCACACTAAGATTGTAAAATTAATACTAATATTCCTATCAGTATTTTAATCTATCTAGATTAGTCTAATTAAAGGTTAAACCTATGCTATACATATTTACTAGAGGTAATAAGGCAGGGTTTTTCAGCCTGAGAGACTGGCACAGGTTTAAAAGGTGAACAAATAACAAATTTAAGCCCAAAAAAGATCAAAAGACAAATAACAAAAAAAGATAAAAGAGCGGTACAAGTCACATAATATAAGAAAACTGTATTTAACCATGCTAATCGATTTATATATGCTGGGTTGATAATTAATGCAATGTTGGTTATCTCGAGGCGGGCATATCGTCTAAGACTAGGCCGGTTCTTCATCCAAGACCTATATACGAACCATCATTTTCACGATTAACACGTCCTCAATAAAGAACATCCTAAAGTCTAGATTATAATCTATCATAGGTAATGAAAGCATGTAATCCAATAATACCCTTGCCCACATCGGAGACTTTTACCTAATTAATATGCTTGGTGTGTTGTTTTTATCCGTAGTCCACCACAAAAATCAATACCAAATAATCAAGAACAAACTCGGTTGAATAATTATTGGTCATCCTGATGGTCTATACGCAAAGCTCATAATCAAAAGGTAAAAGATAAGGTGTTATTTGTGATCCTATAGCCTAGGTCATATAGAACACAACAAGAGAGAATGTCCTGCATCTAGATTACAGGTTTAAGTTCACTAGACCTATTGAGATGATAGGTCGCATGTTAGCACATAAAACAAGTATAAGGCGAGTAAACATAATGTTGAAACATCAACTAGAAAGATAAACAATACAAAAATTAAATCAAACCAAACATTAAACATGGCTAATACCTGAAGGTATTATCCCAAAATTGTCATAATCATACAAGCGTAATCAAACAATTGAAAATTAAATGATTAAGAAAATAGGAATTACACGATGTCTTCTATCGAATTGTGGTTGATGCTTGACCTTGGTGCACTTTTGTCTTCTAAAAGTCGATACACTAAATGGTATACAATATAGAGAAATATGATATTGCACATTTAAACTCGTATTTGAGCCTTGTATTTATAGTGTCTGAAATACGCCTGGATACGCCGTATGGAGATAAGTGGATACGATGTATAGGGTTAATTTCCTTGAAGTCCGCGATAAGATCAAATCAATCAAGATAATTACCATCAATCATATTAAATTCGTATCTTTGACTGATGAACCGCATTAGTTAAATGAGCGTATTGGAGAGTTAAGCGGATCCCGTGGATCGGAGAATTGATCATTACCGCGTTTTCGTTGTTGTTGAGCAGGCGCTATACGCCATAGTCTATCTGCTCTTTGCTGGATACGGCGTATAGTAGCAGTTTTCAGAATTCTTCAAATATCTTCGTTTTTCTAATTCTTCTAGACAATTGCGCCATTTTGCTTCGCGTCACAAGTTACTCCCTGAATTACTACTACTGCATTATCATCTTTAAAGCAATAAGCTACAAATCAGCAATAATTATATAAAATGGTTAAAAAGTGCGGGATAAATGCGATAGTAAAATAGGACGTTATGTTGATGCGTTAACAAGTAAAGGATATTAAATTGAGTTTGGGTTTATAGTTAAGAGCATTTGAAAGATAAATCGTTACAATGATTGATTAAAACCCTTGTCAATCGAGAGTTTTAATGATAATACCCTAACTAAAATTAACTTAGAACCAATCGTCGAAAGTTTTTATGCTAGCAGCATTAACATAAACCACAGTAGTAAGTTATGCCTAACAGCATTAAACCTAGAAACCAGTAGTAGTAAACCCAGCAGTAGTAGTTTTATGCTAACCGAGCAATAACTTAGAACCAGCAGTAGTAAGTATATTTCCTATCAGTATTAACTTTGAGTCACCAGCAATAACTCAATTCCAGTTCCACACAGCTTTTTCAACATCTATTTAACACTTTTCTTGCTTTTCCTGGAAGGGACAAATAAAAAGAGTGCGGATGGGGGGGGGGTAGATAATAATTTTTTTGTGGTTTTTGTTTTGTTTTGTCTTTTTTGGGGGGGGGGGGGGGTTTGGATTTGTGTGTTTATTTGTTGTTTTGTTTTTTTTTTTTCTTTTTTTTGGTATTTATGGGTGTGGGTTTTGTGATTTTAGTTTATTTGGAATTTTAATGTTTTTTTTGAATGTGGGGGAATATAGGGATTTGTGGTTGGTGTAATTATTTGGTTGTTTAGTTATGGTTTAAATAATCATTTTTTAGTTGTCATAATAAATTTTTACTTACTAAGTTATATTTTATGAATATATTTTTATGTTAGTTGTATTACATTTATTTAACAAAATATAAAGAGATAAAAGACTTTAAAGATTTATCATTCCAATACTAACAATCAAATATTGAAATCTACTTACATCAAAAGCTTTTGTAAGCAAATCTACAACATTCCTTGTCAGTATGGATTTTGATCATTTGAATCAATTTCTTTTCATTGCAATCTCTAATAAAATGAATGTTGATCTCTATATGCTTTGTTTTTGAATGAAAAATAGGATTTTTAATTATGCAAATAGTACTGTTATTGTCAATAAAGATTTTGGTATGCATAAAATTGTACCCATAATCAAGTAGTTAATTTTGAATCTAAAGCACTTGTCCACAACAACTTGAAGCAGCCACATATTCAGCTTCTGTTATAGAATTTGCAACCACTGTCTATTTCTTGTACTGCCATGATATTAATCTACATCCAAGGAATTGACAACCTCCTGTTGTAGACTTCCTATCTAAGCTTGCTCTAGCATAATCACTATCAGTGTATGCTACCAAATCAAAAGGAGAATCTTTTGGATACCAAAGGCCTAATTTTAGGTTGACCCTAAGTACCTAAAAAATCTTTTCATAGCATGAAATGTAAAACCTTTGGATGGATTGTTTATCTTGGTATCTAGCACAGGCACACACTGCAAACATGATGTGAGGTCTTGAAGATGTAAGATACATCAATGAACCAATCATTGACCTATACATATGAACATTCACTTCTTCACTATCTTCATCCTTGAGTAAAGGCTTTTGAATTTCCGTTGGTGTGCTTCTTCAGACTTGAATACTGATAAACCCAATGTTCTATAAAAAAGTTTCAGCAACATCTCATCGCTGACTAATAAATATGCCATCCTTCTTTTGCTGCACTTGTAATCCTAAAAAGAATGTAAAATCTCCCATAGAACTCATCTGAAATTTCTCATGCATCACTACTCAGAATGCATTGCCTAGCTCCTTCTTGTTGAACCAGAATGAAAATCATCCACATAAACTGTAGACTGATCAAAAATTCCCTTTTGCCTTTTGATGAAAACAGTCTTGTCAATTTTCCCTCTTTGAAACCGAATTGTCCAAACAAGAATAATGATAACAAGCTTTTCATACTAGACCAACTTCTAGGATGCTTTATGTAGTCCAAAAAATCTTTTTCAAACCTTGTATACTCTATCAGGCAAGTTTGGATCTCAAAATACCTGGTGGATGACACACATATCGAAATACCTGGCCTTCTTCATTTAATCTTCCCAAGAGAAAAAATCCACTTTTTACACTCCATTTTGATACAACCATAAAAATCTTAATTGAAGCATAAGCTAAAAATAGCCTCAATTGGCTTTCAAAGTCTTCTTGCAACAGGGACAAAGACTTCCATACCATATTCAATCCCTTCTTCTTTGTTTTTACCCTTGAGCAACGCAATCATAGCTTATTCTCTTATCACATCTTCCCCTTTCATCTATTTTTATTCCTAAAAACCTATTTAGAAGACTATTAGCCCATTTTTCCTATATGGTAATTTCTACTATTGTCCAAACTTATTATAACTTGAATTGTAAGGAGATCTTCCTAAATAGCCTCTATCGCAGCATGAATCGCCTTCAATGTATGAATTACTTTCGGGTTCATTCTTAGAGTATAAAAATCAAGCAAACAACAGTTTAGAAGGTCTTTATGGTTTTGTTCTTTGTTGAATAGTACTAACAAATCCCATGTTTCCTCTAAATTCTTTTAACATTTCTTTTCTTATTTCTTTCTGTATGCAAATTGCTAAATCTTTATTAACTGATCAAAGGAATTATCTTATGAATTCTTGTAGTTGAAAAAAGGACTGACTTTGGATTGTTGATCCAAATTATTCATGACAAACACCTCTTACACCAACATCTCATACTTCATCTTGAGTGGTCAATATGCTATAATCTTCCAAAGCAGGCATATATAGATCAAATGTAAGTTTAATGCTGTTTTTTCCACCACAAGCATTAAACTTTCATTATGCTAGCAGCATTAACATTGTTAGGGATGTGTTAACATTATATTCCTCTCTTGATCTTTACATTCCCTATCTTTCTTAGAATCTGTCAATCAACCTTCTTTCATTATCATCTTGAAGCGTTTGGTTCTCATCAGTCATGAGAACCTTTGATCTTGGGAATTTGGTAGATCAAGCAGTCAACAAATGGTAGCAAATATAATCTTTGACAGGTTAAGCCCTCCTTTCTAGCTTGACCTGAATTATCACCTTGCATTTATACTGCAAAAAATTAGACTATATACCTGCAGACAATAGCTCATAATTCATTTGTCTAGTTAGTTCATCAATATCAAATAAGCTAATTTGTCCACTTCCAACAGACATTATTTAAGTGTAATATTCACTAAACCTAATAATGCAAGTTTTCTTCCACTATCCTTTTCTACTGTTGAAATACTCTAAAGGCTTTACTTATTTCAAAAGAGTATCAACAAAGAAACCTTCATCCGTATCTTACCATCAAATTTTTCCTAAGTGATCTATGGGTAATTAAGAAAGGAAAACAGGAACACCCAAATGAATCTTAATACAACTTAAAGTTGGTGTTCTATCATGGAAAAAGTTCAAATGTGGTCCTTGTTTATGAGGCTTAAATACTACAACACTCTATTTTTGCACATAGCAAGCAGTATAACTGCTTCTTCCCAAAAAGTAAACAGTTTGTCAACTTAGAATCAGCTAACTTGTCCCCTATAGCCCTCAATTAGTGTACCTATTACTCCTCTCACAGCAACTCTTTAATGTTGACGCGTTCTAAGCTATACATACAATTGTCTTAAAATCCCTTCATCTCAAAAAAAACTGAATTCCATTTCCTTGTTTTTGAATTCAGATTCTCATTATCCCCACTCTAGATCACCTTAATCATTGTAATCTACTTAAATATATATCCTAGTTATAAAGACATAAGAATGCCACTAGTCTCATCCTTAAGAGCTATAAAGAAAAACCCATGTAAACCTTACTGTTAAACATCTGTTGACACTAGGCAATACATTTTCTTCATAAGGCTTTTTACAAATTTTGAGACCAAACAAGTCCATTGCAACAATGGTAAAGGAAGACTGATTGATTCTCTGTTTTGGACTATACAAGAGCTCTGTATCTGCTTTCCCGCCCCTTTTAGACAAGCAACACATGTTTTAGATCATTACAAAAAGTTTGGAAGGTTAAACCTCTTACAAGATTTCCTTAACCAATTTATTCAGGTTTAAATTTAAGTGACCTAAACCTCTATGCCAAAGTTTAGATCATCATATGTGGAATTTTTGCAAAAAAATGGCAAGTTAAACCTCCTTTTAGGAACTAGTTACTTTAATCAACACTATACAGTAATTGTTCTTTCTAAAGAACTCTTAAGAAAAACTTGACTTTCATCTCAATTAACTGAAAGTTGGAGATAAAACAATACCTTAAGTTCCATTAAAAAGAACTTAAATGAGACACTAAACAATCTTAAAAACATTAACTCACATATCAAAATACACATTTTCAAAAAGGATTACCAGTTTTTAATTATACTTTAATCCAGTGATTTTTCCCTCCTTTTGGGTTTCTCCAAAAGTAACATAACCTCCATGCTATCTCTTTCTATAGTCTGTAAGGAATAGTGAACATGTTTCCCTATCATGTGCCTTTAGCATACCAAAATTATATTGGTCGTCTCATTACGCCTTGATCTGTAAATCCATTTGTGGATTGCCCTGCACATTAGATAAGAAAATCAGTTTCTTTTGGGGACCCAAGCCATCACTGACTTGGATCTGCCTTGTGCATCAATATAATCAAACCTTTTTAGGATGGTTGATTCACTGTTGTGTTTAGAAACATGGTCTAAAACTTTAGTTTTTAGTTTCCAAACCCAACAAGCTGAGGCCTTAACAGCATTAACATTATTTCCCTGAACAGCATTAACTATTACTTTTGGCCTAGCATTATTAACATTTTTACCCCTAACAGTATTAACCATTTGATTAATATTACAATTTTTAAATGTTGTGTTATTATTAATAGGCCTCTTAACAGTTGAATGTGTTGTTTTAGAAAGATACGACATTGGTCTAGTAGCATTCACTGTTGTTTTTGAGTGAGCAGTATTAACTTGTCTATCAGTATTAACTGATACTAAACTAGACTTCATTAGTACTGCTCTTGAAACTAAGTTCTTTTTAGCACAGGGGTGAGTCTTTTTAGCAAAGTTTTGATGATTCACCTTTTGAGCATTGTTCCAAACAGGTTTTACCATCCTTTGATTTTGAAACTATTTTTGATGGTAATTGCAATCAACTTGCAAATGATCAAAGCTTCCACACACATAACAGGCCTTATTAAACGTCTCAAAATTACTTCCTAGTCTTTAAGACATCATATTGTTCCAATTTCTTTGATTGCCTCTTGGATTGTGAGTGTTTTGCCTATGTTTCTCAACTTGTTTAACAGTTTTTCTAGCAATTTTCTCTTGTTGTTTAGGTTTGACAAACTCTATCTTAGCAATACTAGGCTTAACTGTTTTTTTCTCAGTTTTAGGCTGAGACACATTTTCTTCCTCACTATCTAACACTCATTCTTCAATAATTGGGGCATCATCATTCTTTCTAACTATCTCAGACACTTCTTCATCAGACTTTCTATTTTTAACTACAGGCTTATTAACAAACTCATCTAAACCAGTAAAAGACAAATCAGGTGTTCGAGGCATGAAATTTCCTGTGTATGGAGGTGTAACTGCATTATATTTTTCATAGCCTAAACCTTTCTTGCAATTATCAACAATCTAACACTCTATGAGCTTGTTTTAACTTTCAGATGCATTTTTATATTTATCTACATTAAATTGAATGTTATCTTTTTCTTTTTGAAGTTTTTCAAGCTTCTTCCTAAGCTCACTAGTAGTTATTTCTCCTACTTGAATATCCTATTTTAATCCATTAATGTTTTCTATATAAACAGACTCATTCTTTTTATAAAATTCAAGTTTTTCTTCCACTTATTCTAAACCTACTTTATAACCTAAAACCAATAAACTAGATTTCTCTAAATCTCTCAATAGTTGATCATTTTGAGATTTAAGTAATTTAACAGTTTCCATACAAGATTTTAAGCAATTTGAATCATTGGATACCTCTAAGTCAGGACTTGAAGATGAGTAAGCCATGAGTGCATAATTAGG
>BQNB010039707.1:0-47892 GCA_026074375.1 Tanacetum coccineum | reverse complement strand
TCTTGATTTCTTAATTTAACGTTGGTTATTGATTATGTTTATCACATGATACTCGTTTATATGCTTTAATATGCGTTCAATCCGTATCTTAGGATATCGCTGGTAGCTTAACTAGATATTGGATAGTTCTCGCATAGTAATTTATATAGGTGGAATTAAGATCACAAATAAAGTCTTGATAAATTTGTGTCTAAGGATATCACTTGTAGCTTAACTAGATATCAGATAGTGCCTTTGGTTTAGTGAACAAGTTAGACTAGCAGGTGACCTAGAATGATTCTAACAAATAACGTTCCGATTCCCTTGGCTTGGTTTGGATAGTGAACTACCACTTATATAAAATACCATAAGTAGTAAGTTAGTAAAGTCTCTATGAGCTAGGGTTTAATAAGATCACCATTGCTTTAATCTTTAAGATAGATTTTAATCAATAAAAAGGATGCTTTATGCTGATGTGTTTAATTGTGACAGAATTCTTCGTATCTAGGTCTTAGGAAGAAGTAACGCCTAAGTCTTAAGAATGATATGCCGCCTCGAGATAAGTAATCATTGCACAAATAAACAAACTTGTGTTTTAATTGGAATAAATATGGTTAATACGTTTCCCTTACATTAGGCTTCATCGCATCTTTATCTTCTGTCTATCGCCTTGTGTGTGTTAATTGTCATCATAACCTTAGGTTAGATACCCAAAACTGTGCCAGTCTCTCAAGCTGAAAACCCCCCTTATCATTAGTTTAGGTTTAACTTAGGTTTTGCATAAATTAGATTAATTTAGATAACTAAAATACTGATAGATTAGATATTAACGCTTTCTCGCTCTTAGTGATCGACACCCTACTTACCACGAAACTCCCATCTAACCAGGTACACTGCCCGTTAAAGTGTTGTTTTTGGTAAAGTCGGCAAAATATAAATTTAATACTTGAAACATAAATTACAACTACATAACGACACATGAGACGGTTATTGAAGAGCCATTATGTGGTATTTTATAATAAAGAGCATGAATATTTATACCTGAAATATGAAACAAATATTGTTTATCTCTACTAGTTTGATTCTTGGAATAGTGATGTTCATTGTTCCACCGTTTACGTACATCGGGTTTTTTATGTGATCGATTACCAATTGGCCATTATTGTGAACAGGAAAATTGAAAATGGTTTGCGTGTAGGGTGTATTAGGTTTTGTTTTATTAATGAATCTTAGTTTACCAAGAAATTCATAGTAATCGAACTTTTTTATTTTTTTGTTTCTGCATTTTATCTAGATACCTGAGTGATTCTTGTTGTTTTATTTTAGTTTCTTCGGAAATGATACATGCAAATGATTCTTCCAAAGAGTCATCGTTTGGAATCAACACCGTGCTTAAATCTATAGGACTATGAGAAACGAAAATCTGGAGCTTCCCAACAACTTTTGCAATGTCGTACATAACATTAGTATCATAATCATTCTTAATTGCTTTCATACCTGATAATGTGTTTTTTGGTGGCAATGTGTAATAAAGAGTAGTGAATCGTCTTGGTATTTTCCACTTTAGATAGCTAACCATATCTTCAAAATCCATTGGAAGAACATGAATATTTAGTACTGAACCATCTTGGTAGGTTAGCGGGTTAAGTTTAAATTCTCCATTGTGGTTTACATCAAACTCGAAAGTAGTATTAGAAGACGTCGACATTTTTTGAAAGTAAGAAGTGTTAATTGAAATATATTTGTTGAAGATATGTAGTTGTATACATATATATAAATATTAATTGCAAAGCGTAAAGTTGATAAGTCAATTTTGTGTCAGAAATAATAAGTCATTTTGATGTCTGAATATATCATTTTTTATTGTTACACACTAAAACAAGGAAACTAGATGATACAAACAATAATAAAAGATTGTTTCTTAGTAACTAGTCAAATAACTTTTTTGCACAAGAAGGTTTTCCTTGATTTTCCATTTTGTTTGTCTCATCTTTGTGCTGCTCGGCCATGACAAGTGGGATAGCTCCACCCAAGAAAAATACACATGTAGTCGGTTTTGATGAGTTTGAGTATACGTGAGTATCATGTCGCGTTCTTGTATAGCATCAGCCAAAGGTAGAAGACCTTAATCAAAACTACAATTAGGTTTCTTTAAATAAAGAAATGTTGGAAAGTTTTCATCGTAACCCAAATAGTTTGTTAATATTAATTTTAGTTGATCGATTGAAAAGGTGTCCAACTCTATAGGATTTACGGTAGCAACTATCTCACCAACAAATTCTCTTCCAGGCGGATTAGTAAACCTTCCATAATGGTGTAGTAGGACCTTCAATGTCATTGTTTGAAATTTAAAATGAGTTAATGAAACAGTGTAATGTTGTTGTTGAAGTTGAACCACAACTACGTAGTTTATATAGTGTGACCCACAACCACATTTATTGTTTTTCATTAATGACAATGAGGTTGTCATAAATCGCGTAAAATACTAAGTGATGAAACCAATGTCAGGTACTTGTCAACTCAATGTTTATATATAGTCAATGAATTGTCTAATCTGTCATTGAATTGTCAAAATCATGTCATAAATCGCGTAAAATACTAAGTGATGAAACCAATGTCATGGAATTGTCAACTTAATGTTTTTATATACTCATTGAATTGTCTAAATTGTAATAGATATCATTCTATATACCTATTTATGTGTGATGTCTAGAGTATTTAAAGCCACAAGGTTCAATTATTTATGTAGTGTTGTTGTACTAACATATTAAGTTTAATTGAAAATGAAATATATTACAACATTCATAGCATATATTACAATTAACAACAAACCAATAGAAATCATAAAAACATACAAATGTTTAAAAACCAAACGACTTAAACTAATTATTTGAACCATTTATGTTTAGATCATCTAGATGTTGTGATGCATATTACTGAGAATCGTATTGTTCATACATTTGAGCTGATTTTGTGTGATGTCCATCATATGCTTGAGATGTGTTTGTGTGATGTTGCTCATAAGGTTGTGATGGGTATGTGGTTTCACCGTATTTTTGTGATGGGTATGTGGTTTCACCTTATTGTTGTGATGGGTAATGGTTATAACTCTAGAAAGTGTTGTCATACTGTTGATGTGGGTTGTAGAATGATGGTTGGTCGTTTCTTGGAATTTCTTGATCATGTTGTCTACGTATGTGTACAGGCAGCTCAGCGACAAATGGTTTAGTGCAATGATCACGTCTGTGTCCCGCTTGTTTGCATATGCTACAATGTATAACTCTTGCCTCCTCTCCTTGAGATTGTATACGGTTTGTATTTTTTAGACGATTGGGCTGTGGGTTGTCCATTCGAGGAGGAATAGCTTTCTAAATATTGTGCAGAAATTCCTATTGTTGCATATTTCCAAGAAAATGAATTGATTCCGATTAAGTGCCTTGATATTTTGGTTTTTTAAACCAATCTGCTACAAATTGGACACAATCCATCAAACCCATAAAACTTGTTACAGCTATAACGTGACCACGCGGAATCCCTGAAAGCTACCATTTACGACATTCACAGATGCCTGTTTGTAAGTTGACTTCCCGAGTATATTGACCGTCTGAAACTTGGTATTGATATTTGTTAACACCGTTAACAACCTATGACGCGCTTTTCATCCTTTTTTAGTCAGTTGATATTGAAAACAAAAAAAAGTTTTAGATTATGTATTCTAAGAGAAATACCTACGAGTTCTCGACGTTTATAGTACCAGTCTTGCACCATCGCACGATACGTCTTGGTCAACTTTAACACCGGTAGCTTTCTATTTATTACACTACAAGCATTAACAGACTCCACACTATTCGATGTCATATAATTGTAATGAACTAGTAGGCAATGCGCTCTTGACCATCTTTGAGGACCAAATTCACAAAGCTTGTGGTATGCATCTGGCTAAACAGCCTGTAGTATGCTCATGTTGCTTGCAAATTCTTTTGGTGTATATGCCCTGCATATTTTCCAGAATAGACCAGGTTCATCATAAGATGACGACAACATACAACATGAAAGGCTAAAGGGAATTCATTGTGTACTGCCAAGCTTTTATTAAATTTTTTTTTTAATCTTATTTAATAAAAATTTTTATTAATTTATAAAAAGCAGGGTGCTCTATCTATATGAATAGCAAATTAGGGTTATCACCTACGCATTCTTTAAGTACGGACATCCACCATGTCCAGCATCGACCTGTTTCCGCTTTGCATATACTAAAAGCAATTGGCACAATCTGATTGTTTCCATCCATGCCCACAACTACAAGATTTGTTCCCTGGTATAGACCCTTTAAATGTGCCGCATCAATTATAAGCAAATGACGTAGATAATTAAGGGACGTACGAATCTGAAATAAAATATTATAAATATACTAAAGTGACGTGCTAGTATTTTATTATTTAGAAAAGCTGAGCATGACTTACCGAAGCACCAATGGCAATGAATAACATCTTGAAAACTCCTTTTTCGTTTATTTTGATACGTGTGACTGTCCCTTGGTTTTTCCTTTCTAGATTGTGACAATAATACGGTAGCATTTCAAAAGATTCATATGGTGAACCCCTTATCTGTTCTATCCCACAATCCTTTCCTCTCCATGCTTGTTGGTAAGATATATTTATTTTATATTCTGACAAAATATCTTGTTGTATATCTTTCCCTTTTAAAACACGCTTACTATCTTGTAACTTAGGAGTGATAATCTGAGAAATTACCTTTTTGTTTGCATTTTGATGGTTAGGATATGTTTGAGTTTTGGGACACGTGTGAACATCATTAAGACGTGTAATGTAATACTTAGTTGTATTATCCCAAAGTCTAGCACGAAGCTTCCAATCACATTGTTTAAAATGATAGCATTTTAATTCATACCTTTCGAGGGCTGACCTGTCTGTTAAAAATTGGAAACTATCGTTTAAAGCTTTCAACCTAATAGCCAAGTCTAAAGCTTCCTTATTGTCAAATTTTTTACCCTTTTTAACTTCTGATTCTTTATTATACTGCTTTGAAATAATAGGTTTTGACTTGTAAACTGGTGTTTCTAGAATGTCAGGCTTAAATGACTTGAACTTCTTCTATTTACCGTACATGGGTTGTGGGTTTACATCTACCCCATCATCAGAATTGTTTTTTTCATCTGCTTTTCCGTCATTTGATCCAAATGCAAATGAGGATTTTGTTTTTGTGAAATGGGGCTCACTTTTATAACTGGATTCATTCATTTGAAAATTACTAGGTTCAAAATTGAAAGATAAACCATTGTTGAAAAAAGACGTACTAGTATTATTATTATTAAAACTAGATGAGTTTACGTCTTTATTAAATGTGCCGTTGTTTTCGACAGTTGTCGGTTCAAAAAAATTAAAGAACATGTTTTTTTAATTGTTTGGCCCTAAATTTATAGTTTCGTCTATTTGTTTATGCTGAGAAACATACAAATGTGCAAATTGATTTATGGAACTACAAGCACAATCAACAAAGAATTGTACCTCAGCATCGACTGTTATATCAAAAGTATAGTCAAATGACGAGAGCTTAACCGATAAATTTAATCGATAATTTGCTTCCAAATTGAATTTCTTCATCATCATTTCATGTAACCTTGAGTACGTCAAATCTTCAAACATAATGGAACCTCGTTGCTTTTCATTATAATGAATTATGCATTTGAATTTTCTTATATTTGACTCCATTTTTTTAAGATTTAGTTTAGATTGTTTTAGGTTGATGTTGGTAAACTGATATTTATAGTAATAGAATATTCATACTATACAGTAAATGAATAGTCAAAATCATGTCATAAATCGCGTATATTATAAAGTGATGTTATATATGTGGAAACTAGAAGGGGGGGTTGAATAGTTTACAAGTTCGTTTACGTTTTAAAAAGTTTGCTTTCAAAATAATTATATTCGAGTTGTATGTTTAACCAACTCACAATATGAACAAACAATATAACAATCTAAACTAAAGCTAAATAACAATGACAATAATATGAAGAGATAAGGAAAGGAACAATCAAACCAAGACGCTAAGATTTTATAGTGGTTCGGCTATGAAGAACCTCTTCGTCTTAATCCACTCCCCGAGTATCCTACTCGAGATTTCACTATGTCAACAAGCTCCCTTTAGGCAGAGAAAACCGTTTATACGTCGCTTACTTTGTTTTCCGACACTAAGCTAAATGTCGAGTCCTAATCTTAGCTAGAACCAATCTACCACTTCACAATCACTACACAATCACAAGATCTACACTATCGGATTTACACACTATCCGGATCACACAAATACACAAGATAATTACAATAGAGATTTGATACTTATAAGAAAAGAGGAGAGATCACTAAATAACAATTCGTTTCTTGGCGAATACGAATGTTCTTCTCTTGCACTTGAATGAGAAAGAAGAGATGAGAAGAAGAGATTAGATCACTTGAAACAAGATCTAAGAATGTTAGTGATCAAGAGATTTAGAGAGAGAAAGAAGATTTTAGAGAGAGAAAGTTATCTTAAAATTTTGTGCTAAGAGGTCTGTTTTTCTGTAGGGAATGGAGCAGTGTTTATAGGCAGGAAAACCCAACGGTCACTGGGGGCTGTCTCGGCGGTTCCTGATAAATCCGGGGGCCGCTAGGCCTATAAGGGGATCGCCCAGTAGACTACGCTCCTCTTTTTGTCTTTTTGTGGGAAAGGTTGTATCTGGTATGGAACCTTCCATTTTAGGTGGGAAATTTTGAATTTCAAATTTTAAGTTTTTAATAAAACTTTTCTTTTAATTAGAAATTATTATAATTAATTTTTTGAAATTCTTTTGTAAAAATGTGATGGATAAGAGAAAAATATTTTCTTGATCATTAATCATGCTTAATGATTTGTTTGTTCATACCTTAAGTGATTACTAATCTTAGAAATGAAATTTTACGATTAATAATATGTAAACGTTTAATTTTATCGTAAACGTTTTTACATTTTGTTATTATCAAAACGTTGAGAGGTCAAAAAATATAAATAAAGTTTTTAGACATTATTTGTATTAACAATCTCCCCTTTTTTGATGATGACAAAATATAAACTCATTTTGTATAAAATTAAAAGTTACAAATTATTAATGAGTTTTGTTCCATTTCTCCCCCTTTCTGTCGAATTCAAAAAAGGATGATCATCAAGTAGTGGTAGTGAGAAATAAGTCGACGATATCAAGACTCCCCCTTGATGTATGCTCCCCCTCGTTTGGGGCACCAAGGGATCGATATTACAAAAATTGTTTGCTACAAAACAAAGTTAAAGGTACAAGTGCAAGACAAATATCTTTCAACAAGTAGCAATATAGCAATTTATGCAACAAAACATAAAGTGGCTTCATTCGTTACTTAACAAGCTCATACAAGAAGCATTGATTTCAATTGAAGCTAAATACGAGATAAGACAAATTCATACTATAATTGTATGAATCATTACAAGATAAAGTAGATAATCATAAAATAAAGACATAATAAGGCATAGATCTACACTGGTGGATTCTTAAAATGTAGAAGATGCCATAATCAAAAGATGGATGGTCGATTATTTAGGTAGATTAGTCATATGAGAATGATTAATTAAAAAGGGAAAAAGAGGAGGTTGGTGACACATGGTTTGGAGGGCTACGAGTTTGAGGTATGAAACGGGTGAGAAGAAAGTGAATGAAGTTGATGTCATTTCTCAAGGAGTGAAATTGGTGTCTAGAAAACTTGCAACAATGATAAAAACTTGAGTGAAAATCAACTTGAGCATGAGAAGGAGGATGAATTGGTTGCGGTGGTGGTGAAGGTGGTGCATGAATGTAGGCATTTGATGGGTTAGTGTGTGAATCAAAGATGGTGGAAATGTTGTGAAGTTGGTTGATCATTTGATCTCTTAGTGGATTGTATGATGGTGGTGAAGGAGATTGAAAATGAACTCTTAGAGGAAGTGGAGGTGAGTCATTATGGGAAGAAGATGATGATTTTGGAGTGGATATCTTGCGTTTCCATACTTGTCTTACTGACATTCTTGGTTTTCTAGGGAAGTTGGAATGGTGGTTTGAGCAAGACATTGATGATGAAGGTGAGGAGGATGAAGAAGATGGAGGTGGTGATGAGGTATGAGAATTTGGTGATTTAAATAATGGGAAAGATGTGATAGAATGGCAAAGCATGGTTTGGATAGAAGAAGATGCAAAAGATGGTTTAGCTAAACAAGGAAGTGTCAGCTTGATGCTGTAGGTAGGAGGGTCAAAAATACAGAAAAAGAGGCAGACTCAAAAGTTTCGTTCCCCCTGTTGGCGGTCCCATATCGCCAGGTGGTCCCAAATATATTGGGGGGCCGCCGGGTATTTATGGGGGCCGTTTTCTAGGAAAATGAAAATTTCTAGTTTTTTCCTTTCTTAAGTCCAGTGATTTCGACATCTTCCAATTTCAAGAATCAACTAATTCAAGCAATAATATATGGTCCTAAACTAGCATACAAATCATTTGGCAAATAGTAATATTGTACGCATGTCATATTCATAGAATTTGCTAACATGAAGCGTTGATAGGATGATAAAATGACGATAATCATTTAAATCAAATGTAATTATCACTTGCCATTCCTAGTCCTAATAACATTATTGAAAACACAATGTATTAAAATATAAAACTAATAATAATAGTTTCTAATAGTTATGCCAACTTGTTCACTTCCGTTTCCCACTCATCATTTTCTTGCTCCATTAAAACCAAATTAAATGACAAAAACGTCACCAAAAAATACATTGTATTTACTTTGTTTGGCTTTGATAGTTGTGCAGGGTAACGGATTATCTAAGGAAAAAAGACCAAAATGGAAGCCAAAATGGACAACACGACGCCGAGCACGAGAACTGGATGCTATCATGTAGTCCGAAGGCGGTGAATAAGAAAAGACAAAGTCAAATCAAAGCCAAAAGTCAAAACGTCAAAGTCAACCAAAGTCAACCCCGACAAAGTCAAAGTCAAAGGCGGAGCCGATATCGAAGAAATGTTAAATGGGCCAACCCGTACCCATTTAATGGGCCGGGTCAGCCCATTTAAACGTCATGAAGACTTAAATGGTTAATAAACCATTTAAAGCCCTAAACTCTTTTTATTATAACCGGCCCAATACACAAGCCCAAACAATAACCCATAACCCCCTTATAACAAACCTGTTAACCCAACCCCTTTTAACCTTTACACCGTTAGTCCTTTAAGGACTAACGGTGCAAACATCAATAAAACATCAAGGGCCAATTGTGAAGGAAACAAGGATCATCCCTGCAATATCTCTATACACCTTGAGGGACCATTCTTGCCATTCTCCCTAACTTTTAAAAATGGCGCAAGTTACTATTCATTATCTCCCACACATGATTTGTGTGTGTTTGGCCCTGCAACAAAAGACAAAACCTTCACTCTACAACAAAACATCACTATCCCACTTCCCCCACCTCACTAAACTCTATTTGCCACCTTGGCAATCCCCAAGTACCCTGTTCGACTAAGAAAGAAGACAAATATTGAAGGGTTGTGATCAATGGGCTTGGGCACTACTCATAATCAATGGCTGAGATGAAGACTTTGAGCTACTCACACATGAAGCACAGCCCTCTTATGTCTCACACAAGAAGCACACATCCTAGAATCATCTTAAGCTTTATATAAATAGGACTTTGTAAGCCCGAATGAGGCATGTAGTTTTTAACCTAGTTTTTAGTTTTTCAGTCATTTTTAATTATTGTTTTTAAAATTCCAAGTCTTGTAAACTTTTTAATCTTTAATGAAAATTTGAGTTTTTAAGTTATCTTTTGAATTTCTATTGTTAAAAGCCTTTCATAAGTTGTTTCAAGCTCTTAGTCAAACATATAATCAATCTGTTTTCATTTAAATATTGAGTACTTAAGAAAATTTTACGAAAATTCACAAAAAGTCCACCCTCAAAATACCACAGCTTATTTTTGGATGATAAGCCAAAAAGGGATGGGCTTATGGACACTACTAGCTTGTCTTTTGACAAGCTAGAGCTTGTAGATTAGCTTATTTATAATCTTGTTTGCCCTGTTTAAGCAAGGCTTTGTAAGTTCCATTTTCTTTCATTTTTAAGCTTTTACTGTAGCATTGCTTATTAATGCTTATTCCTGCTTATTTACTGTTTGTATGTGCTTATTGTTGCTTATTCATGTTATTGGATGCTTATTATGTGTATCTTGTAGCTTAGATATCTTTTGTGCAAGTTATATCAAAAATCTGTCTAAATAGCTTAAAAATTAGCATAACTGTTAAATCTGTTTTTGCTTGTTTAAAGTGCTTATGGTTGATGAAACTTGCTTTAATAGTGATAATTAATTAGCTTTTTGAATATTGGGTCTTAGCAAATTTTAGCTTTAATTACTTCTTTAAATTAGTTTAAAAATGCTAAAAAGATTGTTTAAAGGGGTGTTTGGTTTAACTGTTTTCAAAGGGCAAAATGGGTCAGAAGAGGCTGTGACACTTGGGCCACGTTAGTTTAACTTAAACTCATCCTAAACTCTAATAGTGTAGGAAGTTTTAAGAGTTTAAATTTTCAATGTCTTTAGTTTATTAAATGTTGGTTGTTTGAATATGTGTGTTCTAAAATCTTTCCATTAAACAGCTTAATAGGAGTTAGATTTTAAAAAGTGGTGTTTTAAGGTTGACTTTTTGTTCATTAGAGTCTTAAAACAAGATTAGAAACCAAGCTTTTAAGGCCTGCATTGTTGTTTTTGTCTTTGGTCAAAATCTGTCAAAATTCATCAAGTGTTGAAAACAGCTTTTTCATTTCCATTTTCTGGCCTTATCTTTAATTTTAAGATATACTTTTTGAATTGATTAATTGAGTTCATTAAGGTTCAATCTTGATCTGTTTCATAGTTTTAAAGCCATAAGGTTTTGTTTGTGAACTTATTTTTAAGCTCAAAAGTAGGATTTTAGAAAAATTATAAAAATTTTCTAAGTGTCAAATTTGTGTGAACTAGCTTTTTTATTAAGCTTTTTAAAGGCTTATGTGTGTTTCAAACTCTTTTCTGATTGTTGATTTAAGTAGCTTTTTGGCCAAGCTTTTTAGTGGTATAAGCCACTAAGGCATTAGGACCTGTTTGCTAGCTTATTTTTAAGCTAGAAAAGTCCCTTTAGGCTGTTTGGTTAACAGGATTAGCCAATAGCTTATTTGCTTATTTGAGCCTCTCAGCTTATTGCATTTGCTTAATTTAGGTTTAGTATTGCTTATTAGGTTAGTCTTAGCTCATTTTAGCTTATTTTACTTAGGGTAGAGCTTATTTGAGCTTATTTGCACTTTTAGCTTAGAAAATTTTAAGTTTAAAGCCTTTTAGTGAATCTGTCCTTTTTAGCCTAGTTTAGGTTATTTTGTGTGCTTATTTATGTTCCTTAATGCTTATTAAATATAGCTTTTTAGTTGATGTCAGCTTATTTGCTCTTTATTAGCTTATTTAGTTTAGAAAAAGCCAAAACAATTAGCATTTAGTCTCTTAGTGTATAAAGCTTGTTCTGTGAACTTTCAAGTGCTTATTCTGTGCTTATTAGTAGTTTCTAAAAAAGGTGTTTTTATTAAAAGTGCTTATTTTTAAGTCCTCTAAAAAGTTGTAAAATTGGCAAAATAAAAAATACATTCTTGGGAGTTGGGGGATAGTCCCAGTCGTGAGGCAGGGACTCGGAACCCCGGGACCTCAACCCCACTCACCAAACGTTTTTACACACACACCCTCTACCACTAGCGCCCTTGGGTCTTTTCCGTTAACTCTTGCACAATCAATTTACTTATACACATTTTCATTCCCATTTTTCTTATATAAGCCGTAGCTTATTAGGGCTTTTTCTTAGCTTATTTGATAAGCTGGTTTAAGCCTACTTTAGCTTATTTCACTTAGGTTAGGGCTTATTTGAGCTTATTGCTTCCTTTAGTTAAAAACTTCAAGTTTATTTGTTATTTTTCTTTGATTTTCGTAGATTAAAATTTTAGAAAATCATTTAAAAATTGTAAATTAATTCAGAAAAATACAAAAAAATAGTTTTAGTTTTATAATAAATATTTTAAGGTTTACAAACTTTAGAAACATTTTTATCATTTTTAGATTTTAAATTTCATTTTTAGCTTTTTTAATTAATTTTAGGAATTAGTTTTTAATTTTAAAAAGTAGTGAAAAATATTTTTCTGAGTTTTTATGATATTTTAGACTTTTATAAAGTAGAAAATCATTTTTTGGAATTTTTAGGAATTAATTTGTAATTTTCTAGGATTTTAAATAGATTAAATAGGTTTTTAATTCATAAAAAATTATAAAAAAGTCAAAAAAATATAAATCCTTTTTAGAAAAATTTCTTTTGTCATTTTAGAGGTTTAGAAACCAAATTTGCGTTTTTAGGGTTAATATTTGCCTTAGTTGATAATTAGTCGCGTTTTTAGGATTCTCGTTTACGTTTTTAGTTTAAAATTGTGTTGCTTTAATTGTTTTTAGTATAGATTGCATTAATTTTCCCGTAGAATTAGAAATCCAATCAAAATCTTTTTCCATTCAAGCATCAATTATCAAACCGACAAACGACTTTCCATTGCATTCCTCGTTGGGGATAACGACCCGGGAATCATACTTTCGGATTTTCTACATTGAGATTTTTGATTCTTATTATATATTTATATATTTATTATATTTAATATATATAAAGGGTTGAATTTGTCAGTTGTGGGGGTCGTCAGGTATTTATGGGGGCCGTTTTCTGGAAAAATGAAAATTTCTAGTTTTTCCCTTTCTTAAGTCCAGTGATTTCGGCATCTACTAAATTCAAGAATCAACTAATTCAAGCAATAATATGTGGTCCTAAACTAGCATACAAATCATTTAGCAAATAGTGGCATTGTACGCATGTCACATTCATAAAATAAAGCGTTGATAGGGTGATAAAATGGAGAGAATCATCCAAGTCAAATGTAATTGTCATTTGCCATTCCTAGTCCTAATAATATATTGAAAACACAAAAAATAGTCTCTAATAGTTATGCCAACTTATTCACTTCCGTTTCCCACCCATCATGTTCTTGAGAGCTTGTCCAATTGACCTTAACCCTTCCCGGTGAGCATCTCGTTGTTGAGTTTGAAGATTTATAGTTTCAGAGAGATAGGTGTTCAAGTTATGACTTTCATGAGGAGGGTTTTGACGGACTCTAGGGACAACATTAGACGAGGAAGAGACGTTTTGAGACGGAGAGGAAGAGTTGGAATGAAATGATTCATCATCATTTTCATCAATGGTATCATCCAACGGACGAGATGAGGATGGATGATTTAAAGTGGTGGAGGAGGAGCTAGCATTTGATTCACGAGGTCTTTTCTTGCCATGATCCGATCGCGTCTTTCGCTCATAATGAGGAGCGAGGGGATGCATGACTCGATCATGTGAGATGTAGTGATCAATTGCTAACTCAAGAAAGACGGACACAACATGTTTGAACAATCTAGTCAAAAGCATTCCATAAGGTAAGAGTTCCTTAGGTTTGTTTCGAGTCTTTTCCATTCTTTTGAGAATGAAAAATGCTAGATTGTATCGAGTGGAGGTCTCAATGCAATAAAGCATATGACAAAGACATGCGGAGACATGATCCTTATGACCTCCTAGACAAATGGCGTTTTCACGAATGATATCAACCCATGGTTTCATATGAGGTTGAATTTCGCGAGTTAGGATTTCTTTTTTATCAACGACAATATTTTCCTTATTTTTAGTACGAGTGGTTTGACCTTGTTGAGGAATTTGAATAAAAGACTTGAAGACATTTAGAGAAGGAGGAGTGGTTTTATAACGACCTTTACTCGGAACACTTATTGACAAGTATTCGAGTGACCACATATCAGTGTGTGACACTTGACCTTTGAACGGTATTTTTAAGATTTGACTGAATTCCTCAAGAGTGAGAGAGAATGACTTACTTTGTATAACAAAGTTGACCACAAAATGACCCGTGGAGTTATAATCAAAAGTTAGTTGACTATAAAACTCGAGTACAAAATGAGGAACAATTTGTTCATTTATGTTCAACAAGCAGTCAAAATCAATTGATTCAAACTTAGCACGGATATGACTCATGTTTTCAAAAAAATTGACTCACAACCCTACCCTCATGAAAGTATCGTTTTTCCATACTTGCAATTGTGTTTTGTAAGGGTTGATTAAATTCATTTGATATGAGTGGAATGTAGTTTCGGGTTTCATCAATGATCTAGTGCGGTAATTCGAGGCATTGTTACCTAAAATAAAACAATCAAAATCATATTTTAATATCTTACGCTTGTGTGGATATTTTGAGTTCGTGCCTAGTGTGTGCCTAGATGTAACAAATGTGGAGTAACGATTAACTCGACCTAAAAATTAAAATCTTAAGAGTTAATCCAAACGCTCCTTAGTTTGATTTTGCTCATCCAAACATGTCGAAAAATACATATGAATTATGTATCTCGAGCTTTGTTCATGAGATCATTATGCATGTGTTTGAAAACATTTTTAAGTTTATGTTCCTAACGTGAGTGATTTGAAAATAAAATTTGGGTTTTGGTTCAAAATCAATTTTTTGACAACTTAATAATGTATGTAAATCCTATGTCTACGGAAAGCATATTAGTTATACATTGTAACCTAGTAGTCCTAATTGTACCAAATTGAAAGAAAAATATAAAATCCCCAGTTTCAATTTTTAGTGTTCATCATGAACCCTAGACTCAAATTGAAAGAAAATAGATGAAATGACTTACAATTGATGATCTTTGTGATGTTGTGGATGATTATAGGTGTTGATTAGATCTTCAATTTAAGTTTTAATGGTTGATTTTGAGTTTTTGGGTTGTTTTGTTCGTTTTCGTCGCTGCAGAGAAGAAAGGGTGTGTTTGGTTTTGTGTTTTTGATTTTTTTAACTAAGTGTAAAATATGGTGTCTGTTGTTGGCGGTCCCGTATTGTCAGGCGGTCCCAAATATATTGGGGGCCGCCCTTAGCGAGGGATTTTGGACTTAGTTTTGACGAAAATTTTACAAAGAGGAGTGACGTTTTAATTTGCATTTCGCGAATTAAAAATGCTTAAGGTACTTCGGATGAAGTATTTAAGTTGTCACGACACAGAATAGAACACGGACTAGAATTGAGACAGAAGAAGGAGAAGCGGACTAATATGATTTATGGAATGTGTTCCATCATTCCTAAACCAAGACGTAGATAGTTAAACGATTCACGTTTAAGGGGTTTCGTAAGAATGTCGGCGATGTTGTCGACGGACGGCACTTTTTCGATTGAGATATGTCCTTTCTGGACATTATCACGAAGAAAGTGGTGACGAATTTCAATGTGTTTGGTTCGAGAATGTTGCACCGGGTTTTTGCTAAGGTCAATCGCGCCTTTATTGTCGCACATGATCAGGACGTCGTCGAGTCGAACGTCGTAGTCGATAAGAGCTTGTTTCATCCATAGTGCTTGTTGACATGCCTTTCTGGCGCTTACGTATTCGGCTTCGGTAGTGGATATAGCAAGAGCGGTTTGTTTCTTCGAGAACCAAGATGTCAAACAACATCCCACGAACATACAAATACCGCTAGTGCTCTTTCGGTCTACATAATCTCCCGCATGATCAGAGTCGGCATATACTACTGTTTCTATGCCGGTCCCCTTAGGATACCATAATCCTAAGTGCGTAGTGCCTTTAATGTATCAGAAGATACACTTAACCGCTTCAAGGTGAGAGGTTTTGGGAGCCTCTTGGAAGCGGGCACAAATGCAGACACTAACTTATAATATCGGGCCTACTTGCCGTTAGGTATAATAAACTACCTATCATGCCTCGATACTTGGTACTATCTACCGACTCACAATCTTCGTCTTTCGTGAGTTTGGTATCGGAGGACATGGGGGTTTTCATTGGTTTAGATTCTTCTAAGCCAAATTTCTTAAGCATTTCTTTAATATATTTAGATTGATTAAAGAAAATACCATCTTTCATTTGTTTTATTTGTAATCCAAGGAAGAAGTTAAGTTCACCCATCATGCTCATCTCAAACTCGTCATGCATGATTTTGGCAAATTCATCACACATGTCTTGACAAGTCGATCCGAATATAATGTCGTCGACATATATTTGAACAATGATGAGGTTTGAACTTTTCTTCTTAGTAAAAGAGTGTTATCTATCATTCCTATTTTATATTCATGTTTAATAAAAAAAAAAAAAGCTTTAAATCTCATCTACCAAGCCTTTGTGCTTGTTTAAGACCGTATAAAGCTTTATTTAGTTTATAAACATGATTCGGTTTTTTAAAGTCAATGAATCATGGAGGTTGTGCAATGTATACCTCCTTATTGATAAAACCGTTCAAGAATGCACTTTTTACATCCATTTGGAATAGCTTAAAATCTAAAGCACAAGCATAAGCTAATAGTATCCTAATTGACTCAAGTCTAGCAATTGGGGCATAAGTTTCATCATAATCGATGCCCTCTTGTTGATTATAGCCTTGAGCAACTAACCTAGCCTTATTTTGAGAAACAATACCGTTCTCGTCTAACTTATTTCTAAACACCCACTTAGTTCCTATGATTGTCATATTCCTAGGTTGTGAAACTAACTCCCAAATGTCGTTAGCAGTGAATTAATTTAATTCTTCTTGCATAGCGACTATCCAACTTTCATCCGCTAAGGCTTCATTCACATTCTTAGGTTCTATAGTTGATATAAAACAAAAGAAGTTACTTTGGTTTTGGGCTTGTGATCCAAGGGTTCTTTGGTTATGGTTTCCTATGACATTTTCTAATGGATGGTTCCTAGATTACCTAATATTGAGTGTTTCGTCAATCTCTAAAGTTTCATCCTCAATATAATTTTCTAGGTTTTTTTTTCGGTAACCTTAATTGCTTCTTCTTCGTCTAAGTCATTATCCACCAAGGGTGATGTCTTAGAGGGTGGAGGAGTTTCATCGAATGTCATGTTGAGTGATTCTTCAACTTTCCTAGTATGTTTGTTAAGGATGATGTAGGCTTTACTATTTTGCGAGTAACCTAAAAAGATACCTTCGTATGGCTTTGGGTTAAACTTTGTAAGGCAGTCTTTAGTGTTTAAAATGAAGCACTTGAAACACTCTAAAGTAATCTAAAGTAGGTTTTCTACCTTTTAAGAGTTCGTAAGGTGTTTTTCCTAAGATGGCTCTAATTAGGATTCGGTTGAGAATGTATGTTGAAGTGTCTACTGCGTTACACCAAATATTTTGTGGTAACGATTTCTCATTCAACATAGTCTTACTCATTTCTTGAAGTGTCCTATTTTTCCTTTCAACCACGCCATTTGACTGAGGAGTGCGTGGAGCTGAGAAGTTATGTGTAATTCCATTGGCATTACAAAACTCTCCAAATTGCACCTCGTTATCAAATTCTCTACCGTAGTCGGCTGAGACTCAATTGACACTATTTGTACATCCTAAATGGTTGGAATTTCTTACTAATATTTATGAATTGATCGAATGCTTCGGTTTTGGTCCTTAATTGAATCTAGTCCAAGTATACTATATTAGTCACTACTATGAACCTAAGGTATAGCGTTTTCTTCGTATCTCCGTATGCGTATGGACCGAAGAGATCCATATGAAGGAGTTCTAAGCATCTAGTCGTTGAGATTATATCTTAGCCCTTATGACTAGCGTGAGCTTGTTTTTCCAATTTTGGCAAGCATCACAAAGTGTTATCAAACTTAAGCTTAGGTAAGTTTCTAACTAATTCCTTAGATGCTAACGATTGAATGAGACACATATTTGCATGACCTAATCTCCTATGCCACAACGTGGAATTTTCATCAATCGTTGCTAGACAAATTTGGTCTTTGGGCTTATTTCCTAATTTCATCACATATAAGCCTTTCTTTTCTTCTAATACCACTACTCTACCAATGACCTTACCATCCGTAGTGATTACACTATCATGTTCAAAGAATGTTACTCTACACTTATTATCACATATTGATCCTATACTTAACAAGTTAAATCTTAAATTATCTACATGTTCAACATTATCTATTTTGAGAGAGTTATTCAAAATTATACCTTTGCCAATGAAGTTACCGCGAAGATTGCTACCAAAAATAACATTACCTCCGTTGTATGCCTTGTAGCTTGTGAAGAGCTTTCGGTTACTCATCATGTGTTTGGAGCATCCGCTATCCTTTATCCACTCATCGGGTTCCAAGTCGACTTCAAGGCATATCTATTTATATAAGGCAACACCTCAAACATTTGATCCCCAATTTTTCATGGGTGCAAATTTGTTAGTGCTAAACAGCCCTTGCATTTGATGTAATTGGTTGGGATGTGGAAATGGAAGACACATTTCCCATGGCATGTAACTTTGACGTGGGAAGTTGTTCTAAGTTACGGGAAAGCCACGAGGTTGATTTTGTCGACCAACGTTTCTTTTTGGTTGTAGTGTTTTAGGACGATAATAATTATTTGTGACTCTTCTAGGTGGTGGAGTTTTTGATCTAAAATTAGGTTTCAAAAATCCAACTCTGGGTTTTGACAATGGCTTATAAAATTGTTTAACTTCATAATCACTAGCAATGGGAACTTTGACATTATTTACTATTATGTGTTTTGGTCTAGGATCCAAAATAGATTTTTGAAAAGACACACTTTTCTCAGATCTAGGAGTAGTTGCTGGTGGCGGTCCCATATTTGCTTTGGGGGCCGCTTGCACACTAAGGGGGCGCCCATATTTATGGGACCTCCATCAGAGAACGCCTTTTTCTGAGTTTTCACAAATTTTATTTCCTTAGTTCTACTAGATGATGCTTCAAATGAATTAAACCCTAAACCTAACTTTTCACCGGAGGGTTTTTGATTATTTAACATTTCATTTAAGCAATGTGTGCTCTTTTCAAACTTGGTTAGTTTAAGAGCTTCCTCTTTATGCTTTTTATTTTCAACTTTAAGCATGTGACATTTTACACACTCGAGATCAACTCCATTGTTTTTCTCGAGTGTAGACACCTTTTCTTTTAGAATACTAATTTCCTTTTCTAAACTATTTCTAGTGGCTTTTAATATTTTGTTTTTAGTGACTATCTTTAAACTCATTTTACATAGTTTATCATATTCATTATCAAATAATAAATCATCTATTGACGAGTTTTCATCACTAAAGTAAGAGGATTCGGAACATACCTCACTTGATGCTTGAGCTACGAGACACGTTTTGTTTTTGACCTTCTCATCATCTTCTTCACCGTTATCACTCCAAGAACCTTTGACAAAAGCTCTTTGGTTCTTGTCTTTTGGTGGTTTTGGATATTCTCCAATAAGATGATTTGGGTCGCCGCATCTAAAGCATTTTCTATCACTTTCAAAAAGTGGTGGTCTTTGCATGGATTGCCCTTCTAGATATTTTTTGGAATTCATAAATCGATCCAAGCTTTAAAATACAATATATTTTAAAAGTATTGAGTGACCTTGGCTTCTTATACCAATTGTGGAAACTAGAAGGGGAGGTTGAATAATTTACAAGTTCGTTTACGTTTTAAAAGTTTGCTTTTAAAATATTTAGATTCGAGTTGTATGTTTAACAAATTCACAATATGAACAAACAATATAACAATCGAAACTAAAGCTAAATAACAATGACAATAATATGAAGAGATAAGGAAAGGAACAATCAAACCAAGATGCCAAGATTTTATAGTAGTTTGGCTACGAAGCACCTCTTTGCCCTACTCCACTCCCCGAGTATCCTACTCGAGATTTCACTATGTCAACAAGCTCCCTTTAGGAGGAGAAAACCGTTTACACGTCGCTTACGTTGTTTTCCGACACTAAGCTAAATGTCGAGTCCTAATCTTAGCTAGAACCAATCTACCACTTCACAATCAATACACAATCACTAAATCTACACTATCAGATTTACACACAATCCGAATCACACAAATACACAAGATAATTACAATAGAGATTTGGTACTTAGAAGAAAAGAAGAGAGATCACTAAATAACAATTCGTTTCTTGACGAATAGAAATGTTCTTCTCTTGCACTTGAATGAGAAAGAAGAGATGAGAAGAAGAGATTAGATCACTTGAAACAAGATCTAAGAATGTTAGTGATCAAGAGATTTAGAGAGAGAAATAAGATTTTAGAGACATAAAGTTATATGAAAATTTCGTGCTAAGAGGTCTGTTTTTCTGCATGGAATGGAGCAGTATTTACAGGCAGAAAAACCCAACGGTCACTAGGGGCGGTTCCGGCGGTGCCAGATATATCTGGGGGCCGCCAGGCCTGTAAGGGGGTCGCCCAGTATACTATGCTCCCTTTTTTGTCTTTTGTGGGGAAGGTTGTATCTGGTATGGAACCTTCTATTTTGAGGGAAAATTTTGAATTTCAAATTTTAAGTTTTTAATAAAACTTTTCTTTTAATTAGAAATTATTTTGTATAATTAATTTTGTGAAATTCTTTTGTAAAAATGTGATGGATAAGAAAAAAATATCTTCTTGATCACTAATCATGCTTAATGATTTGTTTGTTCATACCTTAAGTGATTACTAATCTTAGAAATAGAATTTTACGATTAATATTTTGTAAACGTTTAATTTTATCGTAAACATTTTTACATTTTGTTATCATCAAAACGTTGAGAGGTCAAAAAATATAAATAACGTTTTTTAGATATTATTTGTATTAACATAAAATAATAAAGTCTACTGGGAAAGTAAATTTATCAATACCTACTAGCACATTCTCAACAATTCCTTTGGGTCGTTTCACTGTTCTATCAGCCAATTCGACAATTAATTTAGTAGGAATCAAGTCTCCTAATCCTAGGGTAGTATAGGTCGAATAAGGCATAATAATTACGCTTGCTCCTAAATCAGCTAAAGCTTTATTGAAACATATATTATTAAATAAACAAGTTAAAGTGAAACTTCCTAGGTCTTTCTAATTTTGAGGCAAGGTTTTAACAAAAGGCTTTGCATTAGTGTAATGAGCTTCCAGATCTTTTTCTCCATTAGTTTCCTTCAATTCGTCCCAGTAAGCATCATTCAAGTTATTCGGAGAAGGTAAAGTCATTTTCTTTGAGTCGGAATATAAGTTTCTGTTTTGTAGGTTCGATACGGCATATTGGCTAGCATCAATACAACGTATTGAAGGCTTGTCAGCTTCAACAGAAGTAGAAATCGTCTCATCATTACCCCGCGGCTTAATTTGAGTCGAGCTTTGTAAATTTCCAGATAATTCTTTATGCAAAATAATGCCCATTTTCCTGACTTGGATCTCCAAAGCTTTGATCGAGGCTTTTTTATTCCTTAATGCGAAATTCGTAAATTCTCATAATTCCCTGATCAAGTTGGTGTTTTCATCAAGCCTTTTTGCAATCTTGGCCATGAACATGCTTAAAGACTCTTCTAAAGTAAGCTTTGTCATTGTCTCTTGTAATCTCTTCTTCCAAACTGATTCTTGGGATCAGTAATAAGGCTGAGTCCCTAGAAAACTCGAACAATCAAGACCAGTTGTCTTAAGAAGCTTCCTAACCAATTGTGATACTCGTCATGGGTCTTTGAAAGGTTAAATGAGTTCTCCAAACTCCTTGTAACGCACTACCTGAAATAGAGGACAAACAATCAGCAGTATATGCTTAGGAAGAAGGTATATAATAAAGCACGGAAACAGAATACGAAAATTAAGAGTCTATTAATGTATCAGATAGTCTATACGTCGTATTCAATTATCCAGAATACGCCGTATGGACTTTATGAACAGAATACGCTGTATTAGTTACGAAAATTTATACGCCGTATCCAAAGGGATGGATACGCCGTATTGGTTTGAAAAAATTTACAACATACTTTGAATAATGCAGAAAAACACACAAACACACAATATGCAAAAACACACCAAACAAACATGTAATTATGCAAATTAATCTAAACTAACCTAAACTAAACTAAACTAAAACACTAATAAATAAGAATTAAACAACTTCACTCCCCAGCAACGGCGCCAAAAACTTGATGTGTCATCGTGTAGGTGTTCTATGTATCAAGTTTTAATATTTATATTTTGCCGACTATACCTAAAAACAACACTTTAATAGGCAATGTACCCGGTCAAGATGGTGGCTTCTTGGTAAGTAGGGTGTCAGATGATAAGAGATGAGATCGTTAACTCCTAAATTTTATCAGTATTTTTAGTATCTTTGTTAGTACTTAATTAATCAATTTTATGTTTAAACTAAGTTAAACCTAAACTGTGATGAAGGGGGTTTCGCTGATGAGGCTGGCACAGTTTTGGGTATCTAACCTAAGGTTTTGATGATAATTAACATACACAAGGCGATACACAGAAGATAAAGATGCGGTGAAGCCTAATGTAAAGGAAACGTATTAACCATATTTATTCCAATTAAAATGTGGGTTTGTTTATTTAGTGCAATGCTTACTTATCTCAAGGCGGCATATCATTCCTAGACTTAGGCGGTACTTCTTCCTAAGACCTAGATACGCTAATTCTGTCATAATTATACGCATCCGCATAAAGCATCTTTATATTAGATTTAATTCATCTTAGAGAAATAATGGTGATATTATTTGGATTCTAGGGTCAATCGAGACTTTACTATTACTACTTTTCGGTATTTTATATAAGTGGTAAGTTCACTATCCAATAAGCCAAGGGAATAATAACGTTATGTTAGGAAGATCTAGGTCACTTGCTAGTCTAACTTGTTCACTAAACAACGGCTCTATCGATATCTTGTTAAGCTACAAACGTTATCTTAGACACGGATTTAGCAGGACTTTATTTGTGATCTTAATTTCACCTTTATAAATTACTATGTTAGAACTATCTGATAACTAGTTAAGCTACAAGCGATATCCTTAGACATGGATTGAACGCACATTAAAGCACATAAACGAGTATCATGTGATAAACATAATCAATAACCAACAATAAATTAAGCAATCGAGATAAACAAACCAAACATTGAAATCTTCATAATTTGGCTATACCTAAAGGTATTAGGCCTAATAACCATTGTGGTGAATACAAACATACTATCGAATCAAACAGGTAATATAACCAAGTTAAGCGAATGATACCAAAGATTGAACGATTATCAAGAATATATGAATTACAAGGGTATTCCCATAGTGAATTGAAAGCATGTTGTTGCCACTTATTGGCATCTTTTTATCTTCTGAAATTCGATTGGTGGTTAAAAGCACACCTAAAAAACTCGTTTTTGACGTTTCTAATTATAAGGTTGGATGGCGTGCTGGTGTCGATACGGCGTATCCAAGGTGGTGGATACGGTGTATTGGGGTTTCTTTGGAGTAGGGACAACGTTTGATTATTTCTAGAATATTTTTATTCACATATAGCTTGAATACGGCGTATTGGTAATTTGATTACGGCTTATTGGATCTTGTGTCTTCGTGGTCTTTGGTGAGTGCAGACTCAGATATGCCGTATCTTCCTTGATGGATACGGCGTATTGGTTGTCCGAACAGTAATCTTTAAAATATCTTCGTTTAAGCTCTAGAATGTGTGCATTTTATTCAATCTTCACCAAGTACTCCATAATTACTGCAATTCTCAAATATGAACGATTAAGTAACAATTCTTTTCAATAATTATACAAAATGAGTTAATTATATAGGATAAATGATGCGATAAAATAGACATTATTTGATGTCATCAGTATCCTTCAATCCTTTTTTATGAGGTGTAGTTTTATATATTTTTCGGGGTCATTTAACCCTTAAAATCATGCATATATGCTTGTTTATTGCATTGAATCCTTACTTTTAGTGTTTTAGGTACTTGGGAAGCATTTTGATGGAATACACGTGTCTTGAGCTCAATTTAGAGAAGAAATGAAGACAAAATAAAAATTCCAGCCTCACCACTGATGTGTGCTAAAACACACATCTTTTTTACCCCGTAAAACACTATTAATCAGACTAAAAATGCTAAAATATGCTTAATTATATTGAAAATATGGTTGTTTGGTATTTTAATGTCTTGCAGGTATTATGGATTGAAAACAAAGCAAAAACGGGTATTTTCGGGTTCGTCTCGATCAAGAGTGCTTATTATGCAAAATCAAGATGAAGTCGTGAAAATTCCCCGAGCATGCCACTGAAAAGAGCATGAGATTACGAGTCCAACGGTACCCTCGGATTTTATTGGGCCAGCCCGCAACCTATTTTATGGGCTGGGCCAGCCCATTATTATCTAAGCCTAATTTTTATCTAAAGCCCAAGATCAAATTCTATTAAAATTAAGTTTTTAAGGGAGATGACGTCAGCATGACGTCACTGTCATGTGCTGGGAAATTAAATCCCAAAATCTCAAGTGCCAGCGCACTTATATTGGGTGAGCAAATGAAATTCGGACGCGTGGCAGGGCATTTGAATATTTCTCAAAATCATTTCACAAAGGATCAAGCGAATGTAAATTAATGCGTCCTATGTAAGCCATCTCAAAGGACATGTGTAAGCTTCTCACCGGCTGGATCAATTCTGAAAAACTGACGATCCGAGGAAGCACGATTGAGAGCTCATGATTGGTGGAATAATCACCTAATGATTGGATACAATTTACATTTTCGCCCCTCTCTTGGCTATAAAAGCCCACCCGCTCCCCTCTAGTTTGGGGGTCATTAGGAAATTTTAGTTTAGCTTTACATTTTCTTATTTTTAGCTTATTTTCATTTAGATGTAGCTTATTTCCAAATTCTGGCTTATTGTAACGAGATTAACTCGAGAGCTTATTGTGATTGTGTAACAAATATGGTTTGAGCTTAATGGAAATCGTTGTTTGCTTATTATTAGCTTATTCTTTTGAATTTCTTTTCTTCGCTTGTTTGCTTATTGAATAAGCTGATTTCTCGTGCTTATTTTCTCAGCTTATTATTCTCAAAATTCCTTAAAACCTTAAAGAACGACTCCTATAAGCTCTCTAAAGCTCATTCGATTCAATCTTATAAGTTTTTAAGAACTTTTCGAATAATTAGCTCAAATAAGCTAGGATCTAGCTTATTTACGTGCTTAAATTGTTTTAAAGTTTTTAGAAGCTCTTTTTATCTGATTTAATAAGCTTATAAATAGCTTATTCGAATTCAATTGAGCTTATAGTGTTTAGATAAACTTTCGTGAGCTTATTTGCTTATTCGTTTAGGAATTCAAGTAGTTTAAATGCTTATAGCTTATTTCAATTCCTTGTTGCTTCTTTCGTGTTCTTAGTGGTGCTTTTCGATTGTTTATGTAGAGCTTATTAGTATTTGTCATTTTGAATTGATTGTGCTTAATTGGTTTTAGCTAGTTTAGCTCTAGTCACTTGCTCATTGCCTTTAATTATTCACAAAAGCTTAAGCTATTCGAGTACTTTGCGGTTATCCTAGTTTTCGGTTTAGCTTATCAAATAAGTCTCAGCTTATTATGTTTAACTTATTGTTGCAAACTAGTGCTTAATCTATGTGTTTGGTTTTAGAAAGAATTGGGTCTGAGTTGTTGTTGTACCTCGTGTTTGTATGACTGGGCCATGCTTTGTAATTTGGGCTTGTATATATCTTTAGGCTTTCGAATGGTTAGTTAAAGATATTTGCGTCAAGTGATTAATTTAGGCCTGCAAATAGAGAATAGAAATTGCTATTTGCTAATTTGTTAACTGTTTAACATAACAGTTTTTTTTATGATTTGTGATTTTTGGTACCGGTCAACTCATGAGGCGCGGAACTTAAGGATTTATTTAGCTAGACCGAATTTGATTATCTGTTTTAGCTAAATAAATAGGGTGGTATTCGTTTATTTGCGGGTCTTCAATTCGGTTCAATTTTCTATCCTTTTTCAATTAATTAGTGTAGCTTTAGTATATAATGTTTTGCTTTGCTTATTTTATCATTATGCGTAGTGAGTAGTTTAATTAGTGCTTGTTAAGTGATAATGTGAATTGGGAATTAAGTGTGGATTGTAAAAAGGCTTGTTAATTAATAATTTTTGATCATTTAGATTTGTGGTTTGAGTGTTTTAAAGGGCAAAATCCGGAAAAATAGTCAAACGACACATCTAGTAATTAATATCTTTTTAAGAGATTTTTGTCAAAATAAACCAACGTTGTGAGATAATTATCTTTTCTAAGGAAATAAATTCGTTAATAAACCTTAATTCACACTTGATGAACTTTTCACATCACTTAGCAAGCATGTTCGTCTTATATTTCTTTTAGATTATTTTGGCATAATTCACGTAGTTTAATTGTTTATTATAATTCTAGTATTAATATTAGTTTAATTTTCTTAGTATTAAAAATAGTTTTTAAACCAAAATCATTAAAAGATAATCAAGCATTATACTTCAAAAACATTAACATGGATTTCAATTCATCTCTCGCCGTGGAAACGACACTCGGAAGATAGACTATTACTTTTCCTAAAGTAATTTTCTTATCTAACGGGATATACTATATATTATTACGACACGCGTTTGATCGTTTTATCAAAATGGCGCCGCTGCCGGGGAGAGGTGTACGATTTTCACGTGGTGTTTGAAGTTAGTGCCTTGAAGATCCTTTCTTCGGAAAGTTTATTTTCGTACTTATTAAAAATATAAAAATCCAAAAATATTTTCCTTCTTATTTTATTTTTATTTTTCCTTTTCTTTTTATAAATATTAAAAAATACCAAAAATATTTTTATTTTTATTTTTATTATCTTTATAAAAATTCGACCCCAAAAATTCTATATATAGTTTTGCAATATTTTCATATTATCGTGTGGAAACTTGTAGAGTCTTTAGAGCTAAAACTTTAGACGATTTTTAAGGCTTTTTATGCCCTTGGTTCTTTATAAACTCACGTCTATCATTGAGTTAAGTAATTCATTCTTAATCATTCAATTATGATGTCTTTCAATTGTTGATTATGTGTTTTTCTTTGCTTCTTGTTAACATGTTAGGCTAAACTGATTAGTGTTTGTGTTAACTTTATTATTCACTAAACTAGGAGTGATCCGAAGGTTAGGGAGGATTAAAGAGATAGAAAGCCATATTAAATTATAGAGAAAGAAAGGGAAGATGTGTGTGCGTGTTTTCGAGAGATAAAGAACACACACACCTTTTGTGAAATGATACAATGAATCATCACCCCTCCATGGAAGTATGGAGGGGTTTATATAGGCCTTTGACACGTGCTAGTTACAACTATTGACTATTCTAGTCCCTGCATGTCTTGCATATATTTACTAAATGTAATTTCGTATAAGTCAACATATTTTAAGGCTAACAATCTTTCCCTAATATGTGGACATACGGAATTACTTACAATGTTCCTAACAAGTACAAATACAACAAAATAAAGTCTTCCAAAGTGCTTCCAATGCTGAAGATGACTTCTGTGTCTTCCGGTCTTGAAACTTGTACTCCAGCTTGGATCTTCATTGTCTTTACTTGTTCATGATCTACTGTAATATGCATAAGTTATTAACTTCCCTCAATTCATGCAGCATGTATTGAAAAGCTATCTTTATAGACTCCTTTTTGGCAAAGCATCTGATTCAGCTTCCCCCTAAACCAACATCCGTATCTTGAGCAGATTCTGAAACTTTGATGTAGCTTCAATAATCTTCTAATTTTGACATTTAAAGTGAACAACAGAATATTTTAGAAGAATAATCTATCCACACCAAATAATATTACTTCTATACTGTTTCATGACATTTGGTCGCGGTGAGTATCTGTTTGGGGGAACATGCAGAAGATCAGCAACACTTTTCTAACTATTGAAGTGTCATTTTATACACTTTTTGGGGCCATTTAACCCCTTAAATTGTGCATTTATGCCCAAAATAGGTACTTAATCGTTCCTTTTTAGGTATATAGCATTTGGAAGGCATTTGGAGGAAATACACGTGACTTGGGCTCATTTGGAGAAGAAACGGACAAGATTACAGACCTACACCAAATACTTTGAAGATATGTGCTTACAGTGGCTGGCGACGGTGTCGTGACTTTCAAGTGACGGTGTCATATGTTATACACGACGATGTCAAGTGTTATTCGTGACGGTGTCATGACTCTGACGACGGTGTCGCGACTCTGGCGACACCGTCGTGACGAACCGACTTAGGGTTTGCCTATAAATATAGCCTCATAACTTTGTTTTAATCAAGCCCCCAACCCTAAGTCTGACCCTAAGGTTTAGGTAGGTGTTTTTCAGCAACTTAGAAGACTTAAATCAATCCATAAACATCTTGTAATGGTTTGATGATCATACCTCATAACTTCGTTTTTATCAAGCCCCAAACTCTAGGGCCGATTTAAGGGTTTAGGTAGGTGTTTTTCAGCAACTTAGAAGACTTAAATCAATCCATAAACATCTTGTAATGGTTTGATGATCATATCTATCATAATTCATGTCTTCAATTCCTTTTGTTGATTATGATTTCTCTTGCTTGAGTATGCTTGGATAATTCATCTAGTATTTATTTGGGAAAGCATGAACCTTGTCATTAAATGATTAGATCTTGTTGTTTGTGACAGATTCAATAAGTCTAATTGATTATAGATTATAATTCTTGTTTCCTATTGCTTCTTGTTAATGGATGTGTGCGTTAGGCTCTAGAAAACCAGCTTTTTGTCTATATCGCTGTTGATATGTCTAGGGAAAAGTGATTGTGTAGAAAAGATACCATGGGTAACAGTCTTAATACTAGCTTACCCCTAATATGGTTGATCCCTCTTAAGTTATTTCACATGCATTTAATATACTCTTAGGGGCCTTGTAATAGTCTTCATACTACCTTACTTGTGCGTTGCCCTAACGGAATATTAAATAGACGGCGGGTTCGTGTAATCCATTCATGACCTAGGAAATACTTACACATTACATCTCAAGTGTGACAAGGTAATAGGTAGAATTGGATAGTTAGCAAGGAGTAGTGCATCCCAGGTGAATACGCTTCATTGTATAATTGTTATTTAGTTTATCAGTTTAATTAGCTTAAAACCAAAACCCTCTTTAAAACTAGAATTTTACTTGATTTCATAAAATATAAAAACACAAAAATAATCTTCCTTCAACCCTTAGACCTTTGTGAATATTCGATCCGGCCTTCACAGTGCTATTCCCCCTAGAGAATGATAACAACCCCGAGCCTTGCCTATACTACACTACAACGGTTAGGTACACTGCCTAGGGAGTTATAAAACTTCTTGTAGAAGTCTCTTACGACAACCGCAACAAGTTTTTGGCGCCGCTGCCGGGGAATAGCGTAGGTTTCGGATCCTATCTAGCTTAGGTCTACTCACAAGATTCCTATCAAGTGAGATTTAATTCCTGTCATTAGCTTTCTTGTAGTCTATCTTTTTCTTTATGCCCTTTGTTCGTAACATTCGTAAATTACAATGAATATGTATGATAATTCTAGCGTAGATAGGTTTGATGTATTCTTTCATAATCAACTCTTGGTGTTCCAACTACATCAAGATGAATCTCTCTACGATTCGTGGACTCGTTTCAAAGACATAATCCAAAAAATCCCGAATCATGGCCTTAGTATATGGACCCTAATTGAAATCTTTCTTAAACATCTCGACTAGTTATCCCGTCACATCATTAATTTGACAGCAGTAGGGGATCTTAGGAAGTTTAGTGATATAGAAGCATGGTATGACATAGAGGATTGTGCCCAGTATGATAAAAAATGTAGCAACCCAATGATTGTTTCTTAAAATATATATAATATATAATAAAATATATATAATAAGTATAATCTAAAAACAATCAATGAAACCGAGAAGTAGTATAGAATATCCCCGGGTCGTTTATCCCCAACGAGGCTGTGCTGGAGAATCGATACAGTCAGAAAATTAGAGTTTGAATGAGATTAATGATTTGAGAGTGTAAAAATCTAAATTAATCAATAACAAGCAAAAACGATTGAGAAAAACCTAAAAATGAAAGCTAAATAACTTAAATCCTAAAACGGGCACGAAAAACGAGGGTCAAAAACCTAAATTTTGCAAATTAAACCCTAAAACAAATTTAAAAGCTAAAATAGATTCTAAATGACAAATAACGAAGTTTAAAAAAAACTAGACTGAGCTAACTTTTACTTAATAGAGTGTGTTGAAATTATGAGACCAAAAGGTGAATCTGACCACCCCTATTAATCCCATATGCGTCTGGGTAGTTTTAGGATGGAAGGTCGTAAAACCCTTAATATTCATCTCCACTCACTATTCCACACCCGTGCTGCCACTCTATTCAAAATGGTGTGTTATCCACCGCCTACCCTCAACTCCTCACAACATCGCATTCACACAGCACACAACTCTCAAGTGTAGGGAGAGAACCTACCTTTATAGCAGTCTAATAAGCGTTAGAGTATACAGAGTCGTGACTAACTCGAACAAAAAAAGCACTTGTTGGGAGGCCAACCCAACGCCTTTTATTTCTTGCTTATTAGGGTGTCCTTGTGTGTTTGTTCACTCGAGTCATATGGATGGTATTGTCAAATCTCAGGTTTTTGCTGTATTTGGTCCAAGAATATACTTAGGATGATTGCGTACGGGAATATTTCATCAAAATACAAAAAGTGAATTTTCACAGTAGTGTGGCAGACGGACCGTCATAGATTGTACGCGGACGTCGTTCAGCTTTGACCTTTTTGACGGTCCGTCAGGATATTCCTGACGGCGTCATGAGGCCAGCTACTAGAAAATTTAAAATTTTTATGTATTTTTGAAATTTATGAACTTGGATTGTAACATCCTAAATTATGTAATTCTTTTGTAAATCTGCCAAAAACCCTAGAATTACTCTCATCACTATCTTTATTGCTGTTCATAGAGTATAAATTATTAATGTTTTAACGGTTGTTTTTATCATATCACCCATGGTTTTTATGACTTGGTGTTTAGTTGTCTTTGTCTTTGGATTTAAAGGTTATATTTGATGAGTAGAAGCTTGGAATAGTTTTAGGAATGTTTCATGTGGATGAAGTTTCATTGGATGATTCTTGGAGGACGATTTAACCAGTTATCGCATGTTTCTTCTCCATTATTGAGCAAACCAGGGGAGTACTAGTTTCTTTTACTTATTTTCTTTTCTCTTTATTCGTTTTTACGTGTACTTCTATAGAACATTAGGGACAATGTTCAACTTAAGTGTAGGGGGAAAATAAGCCTTAGAAACTATTCCTTCATTTGCCATTTGCTTTGTCCTTAAAATGATAGGTAATATATTGAAACATATCATAAAAAGGTAATTTTAACCCAAATTTAAAAAAATTTATAACACATACCGACGAAAACCGAGTATTATTAGCGTCTCATTGATAGGAATGTATATGACTAGCACAAAAACCCTCAGAATTCCACCCCAAAAATGTAAGGTTCGCCTTTAGATCTATAGTAATTTGGGTATCCATTATTGATACCCAAGACAGTTTATACCTTTAGCTTTCTCGAGTTAAGGAGTGAGCAATCATGTGTATCTATTCCGTCGTTACGGATATGTATATGTGGTATTGTCGCCTTTTCTGGAGCATTGAGAACGGTATTAAATTATATGAGTGTACCGGTAGTATATTAAATTCTAGAACTTGTTATTGTGATGCATTCCGAGACCGCATAGTAAGTACTAGGATTTGCTTGATAAGAGGCATTAGGATTAACCCATGTTTTAAACCTGTAATTGTTATGATGGTCACACCGATCATATAACTATCCCACACCCTTGCCATGCACTTATTTTTCGTGCAGGATACCCCTAGTACAACCCTCCGAGCCTATCCTTTTTCACGGTTGTCATAATTATCTGGTTAAGCTGGACTATAATGAAGAGCATTGTCAACCCTCAAACCAATCGTTACACCTAAATCGCCTTAGCCTACCTTATATGTACTCACCTTTAGTACATTATTGTTTTAACCCAAGTTAATTATTTGAGTACACGGTTGCTAAGTCCTTATCCTTGTAAATACTGTTTTGGGACGATTTGGATTCATGGTAGTATTTATTTCATGGAAGAGTGGGGAAGAAAAGTTAAGTCAATACCCCCATATCTTTGTCAGATAACCTCCATGTTATTTTGATCCACCTCAAATCGGGTCATTAGTTAGATTATAAATATTGAGCATGTAAAAGCTCAAGTGTAGGGGTACATGTTATAAACATGTTATGATGTATTATATTATTAAAAAAATGAGATTGATGTAGAGTTGTGTAGAGTTTGTATATCTTCGTCCGAGTCTTGGCTTATCAACTAAGCCAAAGTGTATTCGTGTAAATAATTAGCTAACCCTTCCACTCCAAATTCACCCAAAAAGTCACCACCCAAATGTATCCCATCCATTTCCGTTTCCATTATATGTTATCTTACACCTACACCCCACAACCCTTTAAAAGACCTCTTAGATAGTAATGAATAATGCGTGCGCCTAGTGGTAGAGGTTTGATCCTTTACCAAGCCTATGGTAATTTATATGCTATGACAGGTAATGAGTGTTGATTTTCTGTTTCCCCTTATGTTATAATTTATTGTACAACCGAGTGAAAGAGAGAATCCCACACACTTATGTGAGGTGCTAGTATATACTTTTCGTGCTTTTAATTATGAGGTCTAGAAGGTTGTGTTGTAAAATACTTTTAAAAAGTAGGTTAAATTGACACTCATATTGCTATTGTCTAGGTAGAAAAGCCCATTTGCTTGAGGACAAGAAAATCCTAAGTGTGGGGGTATTTGATGAGGTGTCATTTTATACACTTTTCCGGGGTCATTTAACCCCTTAAATCTTGCATTTATACCCAAAATAGGTACTTAATCGTTCATTTTCAGGTATTTAGCATTTGGAAGGCATTTGGAGGAAATACACGTGACTTGGGTTCATTTGGAGAAGAAACAGACAAGATTACAGACCTACACCAAATACTTTGAAGATATGTGCTTACAATGGTTGGCGACGGTGTCGTGACTTTCAAGTGACGGTGTCATGTGTTATACACGATAGTGTCAAGTGTTATTCGTGATGGTGTCGTGACTCTGGCGACCCCCACCCCCCCCCCCCCCCCCCCCCCCACCCCCCCCCCCCCCCCCCCCCCACCCCCCCCCCCCCCCCCCCCCCCCCCCCCCCCCCCCCCTCCCACCCCCCTCCCCCCCCCCCCCCCCCCCCCCCCCCCCCCCCCCCCACCCCCCACCCACCACCCACCCCCCCCCCGCCCCCCCCCCCCCCCCCCCCCCCCCCCCCCCCCACCCCCCCCCCACCCCCCCCCCCCCCCCCACCCCCCCCCACCCCCCCCCACCCCCCACCCCCCCCCCCCCCCTCCCCCCCCCCCCCTCCCCCCCCCCCCCCCCCCCCCCCCCCCCCCCCACCCCCACCCCCCACACCCCCCCCCCTCCCCCCCCCCCCCTCCCCCCCCCCCCCCCCCTCCCCCCCCCCCCCCCCCCCCCACACCACCCCCCCCCCCACCCCCCCACCCCCCTCCCCCCCCCCCCCCCCCCCCCCCCCCCCCCCCCCCCCCCCCCCCCCCCCCCCCCCCCTCCCCCCCCCCCCCCCCCCGCCTCCCCCCCCCCCCCCCCCCCCCCCCCCCCCCCCCCCCCCCACCCCCTCCACCACACCCCCCTCCCCCCCCCCCCCACCCCCCCCCCCCCCCCCCCCCCCCCCCCCCCCCCCCCCCCACCCACCCACCCCCCCCCCCCCCCCCCCCACCCCCCCCCCCCCCCCCTCACCCCCCACACCCCCCCCCCCACCCCCACCCACCCCACCCCCCCCCCCCCCCCCCCCCCCCACCCCCCCCCCCCCCCCCCCCAATTCCCCTCCCCCACCCCCCCCCCCCCCCCCCCACCCACCAACCCATAACCATCCCATTTTGACCCATTTTGGGCTTAACCCAAACACCCCTTTATATTCTTAAAAACGGATTTTTAAAACTATAAAGGCTAGTTTAAGCACAAATTTTAAAGGACAAGTATTAAACAAGCATAGTTAAGCACTAAAGGGTAAGAGGCAAAAGCAAATAAGCACAATAAGACATAAATAAGCTGAAAAAAAGCTGTGCTACAGTAACTTTAAGCAAAAATTTAAAAAGAAAGCATACCTTAACTCCTTGCTCAAAACAGGAGTAAATGAACCTAAATAAGCTCTAATCCTACCCTTAGCTTATAAATAAGCTATACTAAGCAACCCAATGAGCCATCCATTTTTGCCCATTCATCCATTTGCTATCAAACAGTAACTTTTTTTTTCTTTTAATTTTTCTTAAATTCTTGTATCAAAGTTTTAAAACAGATTATAAAGTGGCTTATATTAAGAGCTTGTATGATTTTTAAAGAAACCAAAGTTGAGATAAAAACTTAGAACACAATGTGAAAGGTAAACTGAATTTTCATTAAACTAAGAAAGAGTACAAGTACATAAAAGTAAATTAAGTTCAAAACTAAAACTGAGCTAAAAACTACACACATTGCCACAATGGCTTACAAGCTTTTTATATAGACGAGCTAGGGTTTGGACTTTTGTCTTTTTTCTTCCCTCTTCACTTGTGTGCTTCTTTGTAGAGACATAAACAGCTCTTTGTGCTTGTTGTGAGTGTGTAAACACAAGTCTAATCCTGGCCCTTGGTTTTTCTTGTTGCCCACTCAAATTGATCTCAACCTTTGATCGAATTGTGGGTTTTTGGATTGCCACCGTGGACAAGGACCATGTGGGGGGTGGGGTTTATGAGAGTGAAGGGTTTGGATGGACATGGGGAGGTCAACGAGGTGGAAAGTGACAGGAGGTGGGGTTATAAGTTTTGGCGGGGAAACTTTGTAGAAGATGTACAGTGTTTTAAAAACGGGGGTGTGGGTTTGTGGTTTTGTCAAAAATGGTCCCTCATTTGATATATGTCTTTTTCAGTTTAAGTCCAAGTGGGGGGAAAGTTTGAGGGAATTGGCAGAAACACCCCCTCAGGGTGATACTTGTTATTTCACCACAAGTCCTTGTGGTGTATAACTTTCTAAGGGTTGGCAGAATTGGCCCATGTGGTATTTCTTTGGAGAGTTGGCAGTTTTAACCCTTGCAAGTATTTTCTTTTTTTCCTACATTAAATAAGTTAGGGACTTTGCAATTTTGGCCCCTAAACTTATTTTTCTTCACCTATGGCTTTGGGTTTGACTTTGGATTTGTCGGGGTTGACTTTGGTTGACTTTTTCAGTGAATCTCTATTCATTGGTCTTATAAAACTTGATGCTAGTAGCATTCATTTCTGGTAAAGATAAAATTATGGATTAGTCTTGTAAGTTTGTGGATTCTGTGTTGTGGCAACTTTGTACATTCAGGTGCTTGACATTTTTTGTACGAATTCCGATGCTTTGTTAGGCGGGTGATGTCATGTAAAGTGACTGGTTTTGACCTTGTCATGGTGTTCTTTGATTTTTTGATCATCGTTATCTATTGAATAACGTTGGTTTGGGTAATGGTCAATGTGACACAAAGAAGAGGTTAAGAACCATTTGTCTTGTCAAACTTAGTATTTACAGACTTACCTTTTTCAACATTTGCCAGTCTAGTTTTTAACTCATATATGGTAAACAAAAGATTCTGATTCTCAGCACGAATAACACCATATGCATACTTTTACTCAGAGACATGAGCAATTAATTCGTCTATTTTCGTTTGAGTTTGAGACTGTGTCTTTTTGATTGAATTAAAAAGCTTTTGATATTCTAATTTGACATTGTCACGCTTCTTTTATCAAAGGATTGATCGTAAAATCAAAGACATGTTCTCATCTTCAAGTTTTTCCATTTTTGAAATCCAAGAATAATCAAGAGGATTTGTGTTTTTATTCTTAAAACTTGAATCCCATTTATGTTTTTCTTTTTCATTTTGTGACTTTAATTCAAAATCAACACTTTGCTTTTCACACCTTTGAACATCTTTTTTAAGAATCTTTATTCTTGTCTTGCAAACCCTCTAGAATCCGACGATGGATTCATTTTAAGTTGTTCTATTTTGCATGGATGTGAATTGATACACATTTATGATTAGCAACACATTAAATTCAACTTCATGTTGAGAGATTTTCCAAAGTTCGATCTTCAAAAATTTAATTTTGCTTCTCTAGTTCAACAAAAGTTCACTTTCTGTCAGACTCAAAAAACATCTATTCATCTCTTTTACTATCCCTCTTGAGAGATGACTGTGCCGTCTTCTAGATAACCAAACTCCAATTCAGAACCACCACACCCCCCCCCAACATAGCTTGATCATCAATAAGAGATAGACCTCCTGCCTAACCTCCGCTTCTTAACCCACAGAGTCGCGACTGGAGAAGACGAGTGATATCGTGTACTATTCTTAATCTAATCCTCCAATCGCGCTCGTAGTCGTATTGACTACCGCTGGTGCACATAGACCAAAACTATTATAAAAACAATGCACACTGCTCGCATAGATAATACAGCTGTAATATGTTGGATCTACTATACCTATCTATGACTAAAGACCTCTAATCTCCCTCTGATCAACAAGAGACTTACTCGAGTTCGCTTGTATCCTCATCTGTGTAAGAATAGTCCACACATGCGAATACATAAGGTGCGAAGACCCCCACAACAAACACCCCCCACCACCACCCACACACCCAACCCCCAACCAAGCTACCGTCTACTACCGGAAAACACAGTTGACTGCACACGCGCCGACTCCGCACATAGCGCTCCGTCACTGCATTGTCATTAGCCAAATGTAGTGTGCCTGCTTCACGTCTAAGAGTGCTTGTAAAAGATGACCGCCTATTGGAGGATAATATACAACATTTGCTTCAGCAAGAAAGTTCTTTTTGAGGAACAAAGTCTTTATAGAGGCATTCAATTTATGCATCATCAATGTCCAGCAAATTGTTTATTTGGCAATAGCAATTGGATCATTCATTTTTTCGTACAACGTTTTGTTGACTTTTAAGTAAGCATCCATCAAGAGAGTCCTCAGTATTCTCTAAACATTTAAAGAAATCTCTGATTGACCTAAACTAGAGGCAGATAATAACTTTGGAACTTTGATAAATTGCTTGCTTTGAGTGTAAAAGGATTCGGTACCCCAAACCTGTTTTAATTGGTTGATATACACAGACAATTGCTTTGGTCAAGCATAAACATTCCTTGTAAGAATTGCCAAGTTTGCTCTCAAAATCTAGCTCACATATTCATTTGAATGAGACGTAGATATCGTTCGAGCCTGTCAAGCTAATCCTTGCTACCATAAAGAGAGTAAATTAACTATCACTATCTAATCTATTTGCTACATCCTCTCTTTGCTCATGAGATTTTATAAACATTCAGCAGACCATCGCCAGCTTCTCTTTTGAGAAGAGGAAATTCCCGCAACTTTTTTTGCACACCATTTGTATCATACAGTAGAGATATCATCTCTAAAATGTGAACATCATCTAAACTCTGATTCCGTCTTCTTTCACTATGCATACTCTCCGTCCCCAAGGTCTTCCTCCTCACATAAGCGAAACCCAACCCTGATATACATATAATCTTGCAGTTATGCGGCCTTGCTGCTGGTCCATCCTAAACATGCTGCGCGCAAGTGCTCTCCGGTGAGATAATCTACGACCTCAAGAATAAATTCTTTGATATAATTATTTTAGAATCGATCTGCTACTCAAAAAACATAAGCATCCTCGCTTTACATCACATCTACGACCTCATCATATAGACTGTACGAGCACAATACTAGTCCACCACCCACCCACAACCCCCCCCCCCCCCAACCACCCACCCACGTCGCTTCTTCGTATTCCCTTCGACACTTTAATAGGCACAGCACTATATTACTATCAATAATCTATGCCGATGCTCTGATTTCTCAGACTTCCCATGACAATATGCATTACTTACTAGACCGTCAATCATCTGTCTCTACCACGCCCCATACGCTTCTGACTAACACCCTGCAGGCGATACACCTCTCCTTTCCCATTCCTGCACACCCCTAAGAACTTACCATACGAAGATACTCGCTATGGCGGTATATCCAAGTCTGCAACTGCACTCAGCTATCTGACATCATAAGAGATCTACACTCATCACCACAACTAGTAGAGTCTTCACTCCCACTCTATCTCGCGCTGAGCATAGGTATACTATCAATACAGGTGGCTCTCCTAGATACTTTTCTCATCGCTCAGATGGATGATCTCGTCCCCTTCGTCATACCTCCTACCTTATGTGCAACTGTGACCATCCTATAGGATGAGACACCCACCACAAACTCATACATCCTCGTCCAGTTATCTCGTCTGGTGCTCCAACAACCCCACCAGCAACTGTCTCTGTGTCCATATCTCCCCACACACCTGTAGAACGTATAGGAGTGTAGAAAGGAGCTGCGTTTGATAGAATCCACATGTCTCCCCTTACTCTCATCATACCAGCTGCCTATAACATGTACACCACGTATAATGAGCTACTCATACTCCAATCTCCCTGCGATAGAGTCTCACACTAGGTACCCACAGACATTACTTACACAAGACACATTCCACAATGCATCAGCTGTCTGTGAGAACTCACTAAGCAATCATGTCTGACTAGACACGTGAATTTGTTTCTCGACAAGAACGTCCTATGAAATCTCCTCAGTATGATATCAACCTTGCGAATCACAATCTCACACTATGGCCCATATCTCTCGCGTCTCTCACCAAGTTCTCACCATAACTGCTCGTCCACCCTGTGTACGAAATTTTATATAGCGCGGATCAACACGTCGTGAGTCTGACACGTTCAGAGACTCATCGCCACACGTCGCGACCATTAGTGTCCTCTCATTTAGATCGGTACTGTTCGTCTGTAGCTAGCACCCTTCACCTACGACTCACATCTGTCACGATTGCCACGCCGCAACGCTAATAAGCTCGCTCTGCAAGATCACGCGTCTATCTAGTCCTGCATCTACCATGAGGCCGACTATGCTGTAAATTGTACTTGCGACACTCAACTCCCTAGAGAAGTCACTTGCCTACACTCGACCTCTGCCTCGACAGGAGGTTCTCCTGCGATCTATCTCGGCCTGTCGTCCACCGACCGTAGCCCTCGATACTCGCCAGGAGGTTGAGCGATGCTGTGCTTCAAATGCGCTTGATAGCGCTACACCTGCGACGCACGAAAACGCAACCAGTGGTCATACCTATAAACAGACTGCACTCGCTTCTGTCTCTAGTGCGGATCACTCTACTCGAATTAGTTCCCGCTGAACACTGCACACACCCCCCATCTCCTCGCATCGCGCACTATCTTCCTCTCCTATCTGTATATCTCACTCTGTGCAACCCCCCATAGACAGCCACGGGCATCTGGGCCCCATTCACCACGACCACTAAGACGTAGCTCATTGCCTAGCCGCAAATAGATATCTGTCTACAACACCGAGTCCGCCACCCCTATTTGCTGTGCTACACGCTCCGAGATCCTCAATACTCTACGGCCTAGCTCATATAGACTTTTTTGATCACTTACACCTTCTCTGCTCTTCGTCGACTCTCGTAACACGCGTGTACCTTGCCTCCGACTTCTTGATCGATTCCGCGCGTAATCATAACATCAATGACGCCACTCACTAACCATCCCGTCCTGACATCTTAGCTCACATTCTACGACTGTCTATAGTACACTCGCCTACAGTCTCTGATAGCAGCTACAGACACACCGAGTCCTTGCCACACTCCCACTTGTGTGCAGAGAGGACAAGCTATTTAGTATAGAATCGTGCGCTACTCGTGCAATAGTTCCACCCCAAACTTCGGCTGTATCACTGAGCCAATAGTCTCTTCCATTAGCCTGTTTATAATATCAATCATGATGCCGGCAAAGACCTGATAGGAGCAAACAAATTATTAACTGAAACAAATTTGTTAGCCTCATTTTTTGGTTCGAACAAGGAAGTTCGGTCCACTTTTACGATGGAGCTTCGGTCTTTACATTAGTTAATGTTTAAGTGGATAATATCGGGAATCGGGCCCGTTAGAGAATTATATTGTATATGTTTCGGGTTTAATCCCAAGCAAAACCCGAGTTCGGGTCCTAGTTAAATATCTCGCGCGTACCTTTAACGTGACGGGGCATATAAGCTTTTTCTTATTTAGAAAAAGTCAAGTTGTTCAAAATATCTAAAATATCTTTTCCTTTTCTCTCTCAATTCCTCTATTTATCTTATCTATCTGTTCAGGAACATAATCTATCTTTCTTATTTCTAGTTCCGATTCGTGTTTGATTCTATAAAGTGAAGTGTTATCGGATCCTTACACAAGTGATTCTTTGGTTTAGCATAATAAACATATATCAAAATTCGATTATTAAAATGAGTTTCTCTAGCTACTTGTTTTTGTATAGCTTTCCGCTCATTAAGACGTTTCTTACTCTTTTCCACTGTCCTGAGCTAAAAGTGCAGCATCAAAAATTTATACATGTCACATTTGGTATAGAATGGAAGAATCGATTCATGAGTCCATTCTCGCATCCACAGTTTGCTAGTAAGCCAATTTATCCTTGTAATTCCTTCAGCAGTTTGCGATTTCGAAACTATGGAATTGTTTGGAATGAAAACATCTCAAACTGATAAGGACATTCATCAAGCAGCTTTGTTAAAGCACTTTTTGGTTTTCCCTCTTTCGATTTATATATCGTCTAATTCTAATTGCCCACGGTATATAAATACCCCGTTTCAAGCATGGGATGCTAGTCCTGGAACTTAGGAAATAACAAGAGTTTGTTGAATATGTTTTGGATTTTTCTGTTAGACATCTTCATATGATTCATAAGGATTGGATCTTTGTAGAGGAAAATAAGTGATATTTTGTGCCTAAGAATACCTAACTCGGTACAATTATGTAAAACTCGGACACACTGTTCTCAGATAACATGTAGCTGGATTACTCGGTTACACTTCTCGAACAGAAATATAAACTCGAAAAAAATACTAACAAAGCGGTATCTTATAAACCTATTAACTCAGAAAATGCTTTTGAACTACTAAACTCGATTAAGAACCAGAAAATCAATTGTTTCAAACTCGATGAACATGAGTTTTGTTTAATTCATTGATTTAAGAATTATAATATTACCTCAAACTCGTTTATAAGAATTTTATGATGATGATTTAATCCAAAACAAGATAATCGTCAAATTAGATAGAACCGAATTTGTATCCGAGTTTTTTTTTAAATTGATGAATTTAATTTTCAAAATACCAATTCACGATAGAAAAACATGAATTTGTGATGTTTTAACCTTTGTAAGCTCTATTTCTGAGTGTAAAATTCACTAAGATCCTTTACTCCTTATTTCACACTTTTCGATAAAACAAAATGTGAAAACATATAAAACTCGATATTTACCCGAGTTTATCAATAACCTCCTAATATGCGATTTTCGATAGAACCGAAAATACGTATATATCTATTACAATACTTTTCGATCAAAACTATAAGAAGAATAATCCGGGAAAATAGAAAAAACCACTTTCCTAAGAATGCAGAAACACTTCCCTGAGAACGCTAAAATATACTGAAAATGCAATCTCCATAACTCGATAACACTCGATAACATCCAAATACTCAAAATCGCTTGTCAAGACACAACTCGAAAGCTCAAATATCTCAACCGAATTCACCGAATGTCATCTCGAGGTTGTCAGACGTGATAAAGCTCACAAATTGAATCACTCGTATTCTCTAATAACGTATGATACCACTTGATAGGTCTTGTTTATCTTAAATCATACATATTATTCATGAAAGCTTAGAGAGAATAGTAGAGGAGGGCAAGTATTCAAAATTTTAAAATGGTATTAATAAATGGAGGGGAAAAGGGAAAAATGTTTATTTACTAGGACATCTCATCCTAATGATGATTAGAGGGGGTATTTGTAGGAGAAGGAAGGACCCTTCCCTTCCTTTATTTTCCTAATGTTTCACTTCTAGTCCTTATTCTTTGGTAATTATGCTATTTCTTACTTTTAGCATAATATACCTTATTACAAGCTACTTTATTCTAAACAAAATAAAGACTATTAACTAAATATAACCAAACCACATAATCAACACTTTTTATGAACCTAACAACTCTAGCTAATCTTTATCGATACCAATATTCCAGGAGGGCGACAAAGACCGCACATACACACCTATAACTACAGGATAGACACATGTGACTACTCACTCCTACTCAAAAAGCTAAAGAGTTGGACTAGTAGAGTAATATAGGGTATGGATCTTTTAACTTTCACCAATAGTAATAAACCAACAAGGCAGCTAAGACATGCATACATGGCCGTAACGACGGAATAGACATGCATGCTCGTACACATCCTCATTCGCGTAAAACCCATGGCTAATGATTAGGAAAGGGAGATTAACTAGATTGCCGCTCGCCACACACACCCACCCCGCCACCTCCATTGTAAATGAAAATTACACACTCACCTAATCTCTCTCTCACACACACATAGAGATAATTACAGATCCGCCAACACTTAACATCATCAGTACCATCAGCAACGCATGCAACACTCACTCTCTCTTCTCACCCGACTCACCCATTAGACACACCTGAATGATATATTAGACTCATCTCCCACTAACTAACGTATCTTTACAAATATACGTGACAGTCGCATCACTACAGATGATCTACTCATAACATCTATAAGATCCTCACATAGAAGTGAGGCACCATTTAGAGATATACTACACACGCGCGTCACATATATGATACACTCAATACCTGTACACCCATCTCCTCTGAACACAGAGTACATGCTGCAAGGCAGAAGTCACGGAAAGACTCTTCGAGACTCAACACTCATAGACCCATCTAGATCTGACTTAGAGATCGACCACTACGAGAGTGAGATCCGCCTCATCATCCGCATATCCGGCAACTAGTATTCCAAGACGACGTGTAGAACTCTCACACTGTCTCTCCCCAAAAGAGTGTGCCTCTCGTAGACTACTCCAACCCAACCAGCATGTCCTCTCTGCTGTCTTCACTTAACCCTCTTAACTCGACTCACAGCGAGCTTCTCTTGCTCGCTCACGATTTTCCTTCCTCATATTTGATTTGTGTCAGCTCCTTCTTGAAGAGTCAAATAAATTTAACTATCATACGAATGTAGATAGGAGTCGGTTATCCCATCTTCAGACGATCAATAGAATTAATTCCAGATGCCTAATTCTTTGAACAGATATTGCTCTCTTCTGAGCTCAGCGATCGAGTCACACTACACCTTGTCTATGCGTGCATGGCTGTTTATCTTATCTCTATCAGGTGATTTTGAGATCCACTACTCCAACCCAAAACCCAACCCACAAACCACACAACCCCTCCCCCCACACCCCCCACCCCACACCACCCACCACAATAAATCAACAAGGCAGCTGAGACATGTATACATGGCCGTAACAATGGAATAGACATGCATGCTTGTACACATCCTCATTCGCGTAAAACTTATGGTTAATGATTAGGAAAGGAAAATAAATTGTGGTTAAACAAAAATTATGAAACAAATAGACTAGGTCCAAGATATAAGTTGCTAGACACTTTTTCCCGACCGTTACCATGATAAAGACACAACTATTTACAAACGTCTTGATCATTGATCAAAAACAACAACCTAAGTTGGTGTTCCCGTAATGGTCAACTTCCCAATCATCCCATACTTTACATACTTTTTCAAGACAAGTGGCGATATCTACCACTTTATACAATACTCTACATCGTTGACATATAAGACGTATCAACGAATAATCGATCCTTCATATAATTCCTTCGGTCTAAGCTCTTGCGATTATCTCCAAACTTTCCTTCTCTCTTTTTTTTGTGTTTTTTTTGCGATTTTTCTAATTTTTTTTCTAACACTATACTACAAAATTCGGTGTAATTTCACCATCTTCACGATCATAATAACTCCAGATAATTCCTTCGGTAATTCTTCGTTCTTCAGAGGTACCAATAATTGCGTTGGTAGTAAAAATACATGAGCTTTGACTACTTTATACATTCCCATTTGCAATGTGAAAATTTCTTCCCAACCATACCAAAGATAGAAAATTGACACAAGACTCGAGAAATACCTACTTTACACTTTAAGCAACTAGCAACTGATAAATGGACATAATCTAATAGGGTAGGCTAAGGTTTAAAGGTGTAATGAAACAGATAGTTGGTGTAATTCCTAAAGGATTGGCTCTACGGGTTGTTGTAGGGGTATTTTACTCTTAAAATGAAAGTAAACAAAGAGTTTATACAGGCGCTAACTAACAAGTGTAGTTAGTTAATAAACAACATGTAAAGGCTTTTTGGGTGCAATCCTAAAATTTTACCACTTTAAACAAGTTACTCCATCTAAATCCGTAGTACTCATTTTTGTGGTCTTGAATAGATATACCAAGCCAAGTTCTAAAGTCTACAACATCACCGGCACACTCATATTTTGTGGAATTTAGGTAAACATTTAGAAACGGATAAGGTTTAATCCTCACAATATCTAACAAGGGTTATTGTGTGTGGGTTATGTATCAAGTAATTTCATAAAAGTATGCTTGATTTTTTTTAATCTAAGCATAATTTAAGCATTTTGATGTGAAAAATAGGACAAGTAAACATTCTAATTCTATCCCCCCCACTTGAATTATACAACATCCTTGTTGTATGAATAAACATTAAATACGGGAAATAAAAAGAATTATAATGAGAAAATCCCCTGATATTTGCTTGGTAGTGATTCTCCATGTAGATTTATTGAGCAAGAATTTGTGTTGAACAGCCGTCTTGAGGTTTCAAGACTCCGACACTTCAAGAATTCCATATTTGTAAATTCTCCACCAACATTCGTCGATTTTCTTTCACGAGGTCCTGTATAAATCCTCAGTAAACAAATGCAATTCTATCTCCGTGTATTCATTTGGTTAGACTCGAAATAAATACCTAAAACTGTACAGGAAGTTGATACGCCGTATCCATACCCTAAGATACGCCGTATTGATACCTGTATCAAATACGTTGTATTCGTTTAACGAATACGTCCTATAGACTGTGCTGAAAATAAAGGTTGGATGACGTCTAGATAGTCAATACGCCGTATTCATAGGGTTTGGATACGCCGTATAGACAGTCTGGGAAGACATAATCGATAAGAAAATTGAAAATACATTTCGGTTTGTCTCCCGGCAAGCATTTTTGTTTACAGAATAGTCTTTAAGTTAGACTTGCCCCAATTTAATCCCATCCTTATAAAACAATTTGCGATCGAACAGGATGCCAAATGGCACATATAAATTCATAATGAGATAGAATAGCATTCCGTTGACATAATAATTCCAAATCATGATATTTACTTTTAAGTTCATGATAAAACTTCCCGTTCTGAAAGTTTTATTGATTTTATCGTGACTTGTTTCAAAAAGCCTATTTGACCCTTGTGTAATTTCATTACCTCCCGAAGATTGTAATATATCAGCTTCATTATCATCATTGTCTTTTTCCGACTTTAAATCATCGGGTTGAATAACGTTGAAAGGGAATAGATCATTAAAGTACAAAACATTTTGTTCCTCTTCATCATATTCGGACAATGATGATTCAACTTTCAAATCAAATTCGTCGATATGTTGAGGGTTTAAAGTGGGTTCAGTTAACAAAACTGATTTAGACGTCGGAGCATCATTGTAAACAATGGTTGGGAATTCATTCTCGAAATCTTTGAAGAAGTCTAAATCATTAAAACAAGTGACCGTAGGCTCAGGTGATGGAAATGAAGGCATATTGACATTTTCATTATCATTTTCCGAATCCGTTTTCATATTATTGACAGAAATTATTTTGTAAGAAAATGAGTTTTTGTCAAAAATTACCGTGTAATCTTCATCATCGGAATCGTCAAATGAAATTCTAAAGTCAATTTCATCGTTAGGAGAACTTACCGTGGGTTTACAAGAAAGTGTTTTTTCAGATGATACATCGTCATTAAAGGCTATAGCTAGGAATTCGGTTTCAACGGATCTGGGATCGTGAATGCCTTTATCATACCAGATTTTACCATACTTAACAGTTTCCCAGTTAAACACTTTACCACGTTTCGGGCTTTTTCTTCCCCGAGCCTGATGTATTCCTCCATAGTAATGTTCGGATCGTCCATCCTGTAACAATCTTACTAGAAAAACTATTAAATACTCAATACGTCGTATTCAGTGAACTGAATACGCCGTATCATACGAACAGAGTAAGCAAACAAGCAGGAATATAAACTACTCTAAACTACACTAATCCTACGGGTTAGATCTAATCTAATAACCAAAATATAAAATAAAAATCAAGATTAATTTTCACTCCCCGGCAGCGGCGCAAAAAACTTGATGTGTCGTTGTGTGGTGTATATTTCTATGATTTAAGTTTTAAATTTATATTTTGCCGACTTAACCAAAAATAACACTTTAACGGGCAGTGTACCCGGTCGGTGGTAGATTCGTGGTAAGTAGGGTGTCGAACACTTGAAGCGAGGTTAAATCTCTCAATTTATTAATATTTTGGTTATCTAATCTAAGTTAATTCTAATCTAAGTCAAACCTATGCTAATCCTATGTTAGTTCTAATCCTAATTCTAACAGGTAAAAGGGGGTTTTCAGCCTGAGAGACTGGCACGGGTTTGGTGGTGACTACAATCAATTCAAGACACTTTAACCCACACAAGCAAATTAACAGAAGATAAAAGAGCGGTCGAGCCTTATGATAGAAAACTGTATTAGCCATCATTAATCCGATTAGAAGTTGGTTTGTTTATTCTGTGCAATGATTACTTATGTCGAGGTGGCATATCATTCTTAGACTCAGGCGGGACTTCATCCTAAGACCTAGACACATTAATTTTGTCACAATTAAAGCTTCCGCATAAAACATCCTTATTTGCTGATTATAATCTATCTTAGGGATTAAAGCAATGGTGATCTTGTTAAACCCTAGCTCATAGAGACTTTACCCACTTACTGCTTAATGGCAATTTATACTGTAGTAGTCCACTTGTCCAACTATCCAATAGAATCAGAACGTTATTTGTTGAATTTGTTAATACAAATATTGTCTAAAAATGTTATTTATATTTTTTGACTTCTCAATGTTTTGATAATAACATAATGTGAAAGCGTTTACAATAAAATTAAACGTTTACAAATTATTAATCGTAAAATTCCATTTTTAATATTAGTGATCACTTAAGGTATGAACAAACAAATCATTAAGCATGATTAGTGATCAAGAAAATATTTTTCTCTCATCCATTATATTTTTACAAAAGATTTTCACAAAATTAATTATACAAAATATTTTCTAATTAAAAGAAAAGTTTTATTAAAAGCTTAAAATTTGAAATTCAAATTTTTCCCCCAAAATGGAAGACAAAAAAGGGAGCGGAGTTTAGGTGGCGGCCCCTTTATATATATGGGACCGCCAGGACCGCCACCAATTACCGTTAATTTTCCCTGTCTATAAATATTTGTCCACCCCTTGCTGAAAATAATTCCTCTTTGCACGAAATTTTTCAGTCTCTTCTTTCTCTCTCTAAATCTTCTTTCTCTCACTAAAACTCTTGATCACTAACATACTTAGATCTTGTTTCAAGTGATCTTATCTTATCTTCTTCATCTCATCTCTCTTCTCTATCAAGTGCAAGAGAAGAACACTCGTATTCGCCAAGAAAAGAAGTGTTGATTAGTGATCTTTCCTCTCTTCTTCTAAGTTCCAAATCTATATTGTAATTATCTTGTGTATTTGTGTGATTCGAA
>BQNB010039706.1:0-47892 GCA_026074375.1 Tanacetum coccineum | reverse complement strand
TCATAACTCGTTCGTTATTAATCAATTGAAAAATTACGATTCTTATCATTTTGGAATCCTAAAAATATGTATTATTTGTTAAAAATATCAACACTTGCTGTTTATAATTTTTTTAAAAATGTTTTTATAAAAATTTACTTACGACTTCGTTTTTAACGTAACTTTTTCGTTATTAATCCGTTTAACAAGTTTCTTACTTTTTCGGAATCGTCGTGAAATGTATTATCTTATAAAAATATAAAATAAATATGTAAAAATCCGAATTTGGGACAGAATGTTTATGCTTGTTAGTTAAGTCCATTTATGATCTTTTCTTTATACTTTATTACTTTTGTATTTTACCACAAGTCTCATATATCATATACTTTATAAATCATACATATATGATGTCTCATTTGTCCATAATAGTCCTTATGTGTCCAAGTTACTTATGTCAACAAATCCATTAATCTATTTTAAAACCATAACATTACTTAAGTAAACTTAATTTACTAGTTTTCTCAATAATCATTTTTATACATAACCAAGTGTGTACAAGTATATTTCTTTCCATAGGACTTTATTTTAGTGTTATATTAACATGATTAAAAGTCCATAATCAATATTAACATGTCTTATGTATTTCTTTAAGTTGAAACATATTATGAAGTTATGAAAACCCTAATTAATCCATAATCATGTTTACACCAAAACAATATGATACAACATTTTCTCATCCTTTTTAACATAATGTAAGTAATAACATAACATGTATATAAGTAATCCATGTGGTCATTTCAAGTGAAAACTTTATTTTCATGATTAAAACCTAAATGGTGATTTAAGCTAAATAGAAATATCATATGCATAATAATGAAAATTATAGCAACATAAAGAGTTTAAATGGACCTTAAGAAGAATGATGATGATGATGTACAAGTGCTAAACCCTTGTTTAGCCACAAAAACCAAACTTGCACTTTATAAACCCTTAGCTTCCTTAATTAAACCCTAGCTTCCTTTTTCTTGATTATAACTTGGAAATGGTTAACCAATGCTTGCAAATGTCTTAGTACATCTTAGGATATGTGTATATAGAAGTGTAAGGGTTGTAGAAAATTTTGTATGGATTTAGTTGGGTGGTTGTTTTGTGCCGTGGCCAAAGAGAGAGCAAAAGAGAGATTTTGTGAACTTTTACCAAGTGTTTTGTGTTCTATGTGTTACCTCTTGCTAGATACTTGCATGTATATAAGATATAGATGACTAAAAAGGTGCAATAGTTAGTCAAGGAACATAGTATGGTCTTTAGGGATGGTCCTTAGTCAAAGTAAGATAGGTATGGTGTGTCATTAAAGAAGTAAGGTGTTCATTTGACCAAGTTGTAAGTGTTCTTTAATTTTTCATGTATATCCTTGTATATAATGCAAGAATTTCGGCATAAGTGAGATATATATGATATATTTGAGTAAATTTTATGTATTGGGTATAAAAGTGGGTATTTGTTGAAGCGTAGAAAAGTTTTTGTGGTTAGGGAGTGCCTAAAACGCAATCTATCGCGAAACGTATACACTTAAGTATCCGATTAAAAATAAATGAACAAGTTTATAATTCACTTCAAAATAATTATATCCTAACCCCTTGCTTAATGTAAAATATTTATTGTTTGGATACCGTTTACATTGAACGCTAATTTTTGGCGTACGCGATTTAACGTATCTGATTAAATTAATACGGCGAACGCAGTTTGGAAAAAAATATAGTGAATTTAAATAGCATTGTAAATGACCTGAAAATACGGATGTTACAGTCCTTCCCCGTTAAATGAGCTTGTCCTAAGTCTAAAGTTGGACCTTGACGAAGGTACGGGTTCGGAGAAAAGATGTGGATATTTCATCCGGAATTGGTCTTCTCGTTCCCAGGTATACTCAGCTCCTTGCCGAGAGTTCCAACGAACTTTGACTAATGGAATTCTTCTTCTCTTTAGCTTCTTTACATCTCGTTCCACGATCTCAAGAGGTTCTTCAACAAAACGAAGATTTTCATCACACGAATCTCATCCAAGGGACTTGAACATCGGCTCCGCCAAACATTTCTTGAGGTTTGACACATGAAACGTGTCGTGAACACAACTTAGCTCCTGGGGTAACTTCAGCCGATAAGCCACCGGTCCAACACGCTCGATGATTTCAAACGGTCCGACATATCGTGGTGCTAGTTTTCCTTTTTTACCAAATCGTACCACTCCCTTCCATGGAGATACCTTTAGTAACACTCGGTCTCCAACTTCGAATTCAAGAGGTTTACGCCTCTTATCAGCATAGCTTTTCTGGCGACTCCTAGCCGTCTTTAATCTTTCCTTGATTTGAAAAATCTTTTCAGTCGTTTCTTGCACAATCTCTGGTCCAATAAGCTGACTTTCTCCAACTTCAGTCCATATAACGGGGGATCGACATTTTCGCCCGTACAGAGCCTCGAATGGTGCACACTTAATGCTTGTGTGGTAACTGTTATTATAGGAAAACTCAATCAATGGAAGATGAGTATCCCAACTGCCACCAAATCATAACCAGCTCGAAGCATATCCTCCAAGTGTTTGAATAGTTCGCTCACTTGATCCGTCGTTGAGGGTGGTAAGCCGTACTCCTGTCTAGTCTAGGACCAACGCTTCCTGAAAGCTTGCCTAGTGTGACGTGAATGCCATCACGGTCTGAAATGATTGATACCGGCACACCATGTCTCGCTACAATCTCATTGGTATAAATCTTTGCTAGTTTCTCCGTCTTGTAGTCTTCACGTATAGGTAAGAAGTGAGCCGACTTGGTCAATCTATCAACAATGACCCAAATCGTATCATGCCCACTGCTACTTTTAGGCAACTTTGTGACAAAGTCCATGATATTTTTCCCATTTCCACTCAGGACTTTCTGGTTGCTGAGAATCCATGAGGGTTCTGATGTTCGGCTTTATCTGTAGAACACGTAAGACATTTGCTACATACTCAGCAATGTTCTCTCCTCATACCAGGCCACCAATCCAGTCTCTCAGATCATAGTACTTCTTAATACGCACCCGGATCGTAACTGAATATCTATAAAGTATGAGCTTCATCCATGATCAATTTCCCTTACACCACCAAACTGATTGGAATCCATATACGATCAAAGAAAGTAAATTTTCACCATTTCTCGTTGCTCAAGTGTCTTTCTATTCTTTGCCATTCAGTTGGGCTTTGAGATCCTTGAAAGCTTCGCTTTGTGCTTCCAAAATCTTAGTCTTAAGTCCAGAATGAATAGTAATACTTATTAGCACGTACTCGTCTTGGCTTGAGTCTTTCTTTCCTGCTCAAGGCATCTGCTACCACGTTCGCCTTGCCGGGTGGTATTTATCTCGCACTCGTAGGTCATGAGTAGCTCGATCCAGCCGCCTTTGGGCATATTTAATTCCTTTCTGGTCAATATGTTACTGGAGACTCTGGTGGTCAGTGTAGATAAAACACTTTTCGTCCCCATAAGATAATGTCTCCAGATTTGTAAGAGCGAACACCCACCGCACCCAATTCCAGGTCATGGGTAGGTATATTTCTTCTTCATGCTTCTTCAACTGTTCTTGACGCATCTGCTATTACTTTGCCCGGGGGGGGCGGGCGGGAGGGGGATGCATCAGCACGCACCCACAAACCTTGTTTTGATGCATCAAATAGACCCAAAGACATCAGGGTCCATCGGGGAGTGCTAACACAAGGAGCATGGCATAGTTTCTCCATCAGATTAGGAACAAGCTTCATCTCGTTATGCTCCACACATTAGTCTTATTTCTTTTTGAGTCAGCAGGGTGAGGGGCTTTGCGATCTTGGAGAAATTTTCAATAAACCTTCGGTAGTAACCCGCCAATCCTAGAAATGAACGGATTTCAGTTGATGATTCAGGGGTCTTCCAGTTCTTGACCGACTCAACCTTGCTAGGATCCACGTGGATACCGTCACGGTTGACCACATGTCCTAGGAACTGTACTTCTTGTAACCAAAATTCGCACTTTGAAATTTGGCGTACAAACTTCTCCTTCTGGAGTAAGGTCTAAAATCGTTTCAGGTGACTTCATGATCTTCTTATGACTTTGAGTAGTTAAGATGTCGTCAGAACACAAATTAAAATTTGTCCAAATACGGCTTGCAACGCGGTTCATTAAGTCCATAAATATTGCTGGCGCGTTTGTCAGCCCAAATGGCATGACTGTGAACTCAAAGTGCCCATATCGAGTTCTAAACGCGGTCTTCGGTCATATCTCTCTTCGACTCTCAACTGAGATATCTGAGCGAAAGATCTATCTTCGAGAATAGCACGCACCTTGTAAATTGGTCAAAACCAAAGGTCATCATCACTGGGGAGAGGGTAACGGTTCTTTATAGTTAACTTGTTTAGCTCCCTGTAGTCAATAACCATTCTCATCGAACGTCTTTCTTCTTGACAAAGAGCACGGGGCTCCCCTTGGTGAGTGACTTGGTCTGAATAAAACCTTTTCTTGAAGTTCTTTTAAGCTGGTTCGACATTCTAACGATTTCTGAAGGGGCTAACGGTATGGAGATTCTAACAACTGGCGTGCGCATGGAATCAGACAATGCGAAATTCTATCTCTGAACAAGAGGTAAACCTACTCAGATCGTATGGAATACACAGGGAAGTCTCGGGCAAACGGATGTCATATTTTTTAAGCTTTTTCTCATCAGCCTTGGTTTCATGCACCTCAGGGAAGTCTCAGACAACATGTATGTCATCAAGCTTTTTCTCGTCAGCCTTGATACATGCAAGTGAACGAAGATCCTTTTCCGGCCTCTCGCCTTAAACTTCAAGAATCTTGCCATTCGAAAGAGGAATACGGACAATCTTCTCATAACAATCGATGAGAGCTCGATGGTATGTCAACTAATCCATTCCAATGATAACATCAAAACTACCTAGCCAGGTTGGCAACAAGTCTATTTTGAACACGTGATTTAACAAGACTAGGGTGCAACTACGTAAAATGGTATTGGTGCTAACAACTTTTCTGTCTGTTAATTCGATTTCATAACTAGTATTTAAAGAGGCTGGGGCAATATTAATAAAATGTGTAAACGCAGAAGATACAAAACTCTTCTCAGAACCTGAATCAAAGAGAATACAAGCGTAGTGATCATTAAGAAGAAACGTACCCGTGACCACATTCGGATTCTGCTGTAGATTTTCAACCACCACGTAAGCTCTCCCATGAGCTCCATCATTCTATTGGTTTCCTGCTTTCGGACACTTTTCCTTGAAATGTCCTTTCTCACCACACCCAAAACATGTCACATTCTACAAGAAGTCATTACCTGCACCCTGAAGCCTAACTCTACAATCCTTCTCTAGGTGACCCATTTTTTGACATCTCTGGCACTTTGGAGGACATCGTCCATGATGGTGTAAGTTGCACCGATTACATTTTGGTAAGTTTCCAGCATAGATTTTTCCTTCAGCTGGGGCTGCAGCATATGCCCTGACAGCTTCTTGTCTCCTGTTTTGTTGCTGGTGATGATTGTTGTTTCGGTTGCGGTTATTGTTGTTGTTGTGGTTATTGTTGTAGTTATGGGTATTGTTGTTGTTGTTTCTCTGGTTGTCTTCCCATTTCCTTTTATTGCTTTCCCCAATTCTTGCAGCCCTACCCTGAACTGATTGCTCGACCAGTTCACGGGCCATGTTGATTGCCTCATGCAAGGTCGCAGGCTTTGAAGAAGTGATGTTTCCTTTGATTCTTTCAGGAAACCCACGAACATACCTTTCAATCTTCTTCTTTTCAGTAGGCACCAATTCATGACACATCAAGGCCAGTTCGTGGAAACGATTGTTGTAAGCTTCAATATCATCTCCTTTCAGAGTCAGAGTCCAAAGCTCTTGTTCCATCCTTTGGATTTCAGTTGCTGGGCAGTATTCAGTGGTCATCATAGCTTTCACGTTGCTCCAGGGGATCTGATTAGCATTAGCAAGTCCCAAAGTCTGAACATTTCCGTTCCACCAGGTTAGAGCACGACCCTCGAACGTGCACATAGCAAACTTCACTTTGTCATCTTCAGCACATTTGCAAATTTCAAACACTTGCTCCATCTTTTCGAACCAACGTTTCAGTCCGACTACACCTTCAGTCCCCTTGAAAGAGTGAGGCTTGCCATTCATAAATGTCTTATACGAACATCCATGCATCTCTGGTACAACAGTTCCTCCAGTATTTGTTGATCCGGATCCACCAGTATTGTTTGAGTCAGCTCTAGTCTTTTCATATTTTTCAATGGCTTTGGCCACACGCTTTTCCACTATCTTCCTAACAGATTTCTTCTTAAATCTCCTGGGCGGCATGATTCTGGCAACACAAGTACACAATTCGTTGAGAATTTGTAAAGGTATGCAGAGTCATGGCACATGGTAAATAATGGAGAATGATATAAATAATCATAAATTAATCAGGATAGTCGATATTTATATAATTGATCGATAGAAATAGATATTGATATGTCAAAAGATAGACGTAAGAGATCGAATTTAAACCAAGTATTATATATATAAGATTATATATAATGCAATAATGACAATCTCAGAAAAGCAAGTAAGGATAGGGGGAATACGCGCGTGTGGATATCGGGATAGCGATGAAGGATTCTGAAAATTGAAAATGAAAGAAATGAAAATCTTTAATACTTTGTCAGTTATAGGACTAGTTTTTTGAAAAGACCCTGTTCTATATCCTAGGCTCTGGTAACATCTATTACAAACCCGCTAATCAGGTAGAGCGGAATTAGTATTCATTGGGGTGCTACTTCGAAGTAACAACAAACAAGATTAGGAAACGACATGAATGGACGTTTTAAGATAATATTTCATCATTTATAGCAAAATATCCAGAGTTTATACATTAGGTCCCATAAAGTTTTTGTTGTCATAAAACATCCAACATACATTTATAACAAAATCTCAAAAGATGACTTAAAGTTTTATGAAATACAAAAGTGCATATAATTTTAGATATACACAGAATCATCTTCATTGATATCCTCGCCACGGCTCCCCTTCAGTCTTCATAACCCCTAGGACCTGAAATTATACTTGCTAAAGTTAAACACAAAAAGTGTGTGAAATCATAGGTTTGTTGGTAAATTGGTAGGACACAAGATCGATAGTAATAATGGACTCTAATTACACCTTGTTAGTAGTCCAAAACGTTTATTATTGCACTAAGATCATGAACCCGAAGCCTTAAACTAGTTTGTGCCCAAATTGTATAGGATGCTTGCCAAAACCTAAAAGTATTCTCATGTTAAAATGCACCTATGGTCAAATTGTGACCGAAAATTCCAGGTGGGGATTATCAGTCCCGATAGATCTATCCACAACACTCGCGCTCATATCAATCGCAATTGACAGTTCATGATTTAGTGCGGACTTAATTGGGCAATAGTGGTAACTTTGGCAAATAATATTCAGGCAGTAATCTGGATAGCATACAGTTTAAAACACTTTGAAAGCACTTAGAAAAACACTTGTTGTCCAATAGTAAAATTAAGCAATGTAATTACCCGTAGAGTTTGAAAACAATTAAGTAGTAAAAAAGGGGGCTTGAATCACCTTAGTCTGATAGTCCATAATCACAGATAAAAATGTCACGCAAAACGTTTGATGCAACCGATTTAAATTTAAGGGTCGGAATAAGTACCGAGTACTTCAAGTTTTAAACATTCTTATAATCTTTTAGTTAGGGTACGTCGTATGATATCTAGTTCGGGCTATCATAAATAACAGAGGTTTGAATGACGTTAGAGGAGTTTAGGATGCTTTAATATCGTAAATCCACACAACATCGTCGAAAACTGCCATCCGAAGAGGCATTCATTATGAAACTCCTAGTAATATAGCACTTTGATAACCACTCAATATTCTATATTTAGCATAATCACAGACTATATCGTTTTAGTAAAAATAAATATTTATATAGTGAAAACGTTTATCAAATTATACTTTCGTTAAAATGAACTATTTGGTGTTTTAAGCCCGTTGCTCGCGTTCATTACCGTCAACGTATTGTAGTAAGACGAGCGATCAAAATACTTGACCAATTTGCAAGTTTTAAGATTCTGTGATGAATAGTATAATTACTGTTATAACAGCTCGTTCTGTCGTTTTAGCTTATATTGGCGTATACTTGGTAATCGTAATAACATTATTCGTTTTAATCCACGGGGGGGATTTTTCTTTTCTGTGTTTCCTTGAGTACGTTTTTTGTTATTAAAAAGAGGTATTATTTGTTGTAAAGATTTAGTCTCTGATGAATAGTTGTGTTTTACTGTTCATTGTTTATTAAAATTTACATTTTTATTATACTTTATTTATCGAAATGGTCGTATTTTACTACGTTATTTTACGTGCCTTAACGTTTCTTGACGTGTTCGATCTCGTAATCAATAGTTATATCATTTTTTTTGAGGTTGTGTTAGGTTACGTTGCAGGTTTGTTGTGGTTCGTGTTGATTTTTTTGGGGTTTTTAAGGTTGTTGCTGGAGTTATATAGGGTATTTCGTATATTTGTGGGGTTTGTTCGGGTGTGTTGTGTGTTCTGATCTTTGTGGTTGCGTCTCGTGGCGGTTTATTTTTTTTTATCCTCAGATACTACGGGCCTATTTTTTGTTGTGGGTAATGGAACTTGGGGCGGTCTTTCATTGGGTAGGGTGTTTTAGGGGGTGTGGGTGTTTGGTTGGGTGGTGGGGTCGTGTTTTTAGGCGGTGTTAATGTGGGGTATTGTGGGGGTTAGGTGTTGTCTGGGATTGTGATGACGGTGGCGTTGCGAGAGCAGGCGGAAGGGGAAGGGAGCTGGGGGCAACCTCCGTTGTTGTGTTGAGAGGATAGTGATAAGGATGATATTGACCTTGTATAAGTACCACATATGTAAAATATGGTTATAAGAGTTTTTATAGTAAACTACTAACTTAATTAATACATAAAACAAGGTTTTATAAAGTAACATGTATGAAATACATAGGGGCTGTCCAAATTCGAATTTTGGACAGTAGGTTATGAGGTTTTATAAAAATAATACGCCTCGTGACGATTCCATAATGATAAGAAACTCGAAAAACCGATCTATAACGAAAAAGATACGTTAAAAACGAGTTTACGACTATAAATACTTTTATAAAACTATTTTTATAAAAAGTTACTATTCATTACAGCAACTTTTATTTTAAAACATCTAAAATATGATATAACTTTTGATTACGAGATCGTACACGCAAGAATCGTTAAGAACGGAACTATAACGAGTAAATTACGACATTTTCGATAATTAAAGTTTATAAAAGTAATTTTATAAACTATGAACAGTAAAAATCACTATTCATCAGTGAATTTATATTTATTAAAAATATAATACTCTTTAATAACAAAAAGGTTCTCGAACGAATCACTGAAATGGGATTAAAACGAATAAGTGGGGCTTTTACGATTACAAAGTTTACGCCAATAAAGCCTAAAAGAACAAACGAGCTGTTCATGAACAGTATTTTTATATTCATCACCAGTAATCTTAAAAACTTGGCAAATGTAATATTTTGATCTCGCTCGTATTACTACGAAGACGCTGTGGACGGTAAGGAACGCTGAGCAAGGGCTTAAAACGACCAATTTATGGTTAATTTTTACGGGAAAAGTATATTTGTAAACGTTTTCTCTTTTTAAATACTTATTTTTTTACTAAAACGATTAGTCGGTGATTATGACATTAGAATATTGAGTGGTTATCAAAGTCCTTTATTACTAGGGAGTTTAATTAATGAGGCCTCTATCGTGATGGGTTTCGGAGATGTAGTTGGATTTACGATTAAAGTATCCTAACTCTCGAATGTCATGTCATAAACCTCTTTATTTATGATAGCCCGAACGAAAATTAGCACGACGTAACTACTATAAGATTTTATTGATGTTTAAATTGGAAGTTACTCGGTACTTATTCCGTTAATTTAAATAGGTTTCTTGCATCAAACGTTTTGCGTGACATTTTATCTGTGATTATTGGACTATCAGTACTCAAGGTGAGTTCATAGCCCCTTTTTTACTACTTAATTGTTTTACAAACTCTAAGGGGTGAATTACATTGCTTATTTTTATAATTGGTCACAAGTGTTTTTCTATGTGTTTATCAAAGTGTTTTAAAATTATGCTATCCAGATTACTTGCCTGATTATTATTGCCTAAGTTACCATATTGCCAATTAAGTCCCATACATTATTATCTTGAACTGTCAATTGATATTGTAAGTGAGCGCTGAGTGTTGTGGTAGATCTATTCGGGACTGATAATCCCACCTGAATTTCTGGTCACAAGTTGACCATGGTGCCATTTAACATTGAGATACTTTTAGGTTGTTGGCAAGCATCCTATACATTGGTGGCACAAAATTGTTAAGGCTTCGGGTTCATGGAGGCTTTAGTGCAATAATATAACGTTTTGGACTACTAAATGTGTTTTAGAGTCCATTATTCATCGATCTTGTGGTTCTACCAATTTACCAATCACACCTAATGATTTCACTCAACTTTGGTGTTAAAATTTTTGCATGTAAAATTTCTGGTCTAGGGTATGAAGACTGAAGGGGGAGCCTTGTGGGGCTATCTATGAAGATGGATTCGTGTTTTATCTAAATTATATGCAACTTTTGTATTTACAAAAACTTAAAGTCATCTTTTGTGATTTTGCTTTAAATTTTGTTGGCATGTTTTATGACATCAAAAAACCTTAATTGGGACCTATTGTATTATTAACTCAGTTATTTTGCTATTTTAAATGAAATACTATCTTAAAAACGTCCGTTCTTGGTCGTTTCCTTATATCTTGTTTGTTGTACTTGAGTAGCACACAATGATATACTAATTCCAGCTGCTTAAATGATTAGCGGGGATGTTATAGATGGTACCAGAGCCAAAGTTTAGGGAACAGATCATTTTCAAAACACTAGTCTATAACTACAAAGTTTAACGATTTTTCTTTTCTTTTCATTTTAAATTTTACAGAATCCTTCATCGCTTCCGATATCCACACGCGCGGTATTTCCCCGATCCTGACTTAAGTGTTTGAAGGTCACCAAACCACCTATCTGATTATCACTGTTTAAAAAACAAATGTTGACAGACATAAAATCACTGCATCACGAATATCTCCTCAAAAATGAAAATTTATAATCATAGACATATACTAAATGCAAGTTTTTATGAAAATACAGTGAAGATCATGGGACCTCGAGAGGTTACTAACTTATTACTTAATATATCACTCCTTAAAAAGGTTCATTCATGCCTATAAAAGGCATGGCATTACCCTCCTTCGGTTGTGACACTTCTAATTCAACACGCCTAAATACACGAACATGAATAAGGGGTGCCATCGAAACTCGTTTTTGACCCAGAGAGGGTGAACCCTCCATGTTTAGTGGGACTACACTATCGATACCAGCATCCCTCATCAAACCATCAGCGCCCACGAAATTAGGAGGCTTATAACTTGATTTTTTCAAAATCTATTTCAAAGGTTCACCCCTGCTACTACCACTAATAGCAGACCCCTCTCTCAAACCCTTATTACCGAAATCCTCCATGCCAAACAAAAAAACGAATAACAACCAACCAAAACAAGAGCAGCGACACGCATAAGAAAGCTAGTATAATCCTTTCCCAGTCAATAAAACCAGAAAAAACCCTTGACGAATGATGTAGAGAATAATAACAAAACCCACGAGACAAGCCCTATAAATAAATAGAACCACTAGTGCACCTAATTAAATAAGGACAAAGGGTGTAGGGATGTTAAACCAAGGACCAAGACACGTGATGCTCAAAAGAATCAACACAGCAAAACAAATTGGGTGATAGAATCAAAAGTATTAGGGATGGTAACCACCACATGAGATTAGCCATAAAAAACTAGATTAATCTACAACAACATGAATATGTATATTAGAGCAACATGAAGGAGCAATAACAATATATTTTAATGATCTTGGAATCAACCAAAGCAGATTTTAACGAGGCTAATAGAATGTTTTTTGGGTGGCAGCTGAATATCCATGGTAGAGAGAGTTTATTTTTTAGGGTTTCTCTGATATAGAGTTTATGTTTATGTGGTGTAGGTGAAATGAAAGAAAAACTCAAAAAATCAAGGTGAAAAAAGCAGGGGGAAAAATCCCGCTCAAAAAGAGAAATGAATGAAATGTTTTTAGATCTGTGAAGAATGTGTTGTGTTGGAGGGAGGTTTTGATTTTGGGAAAAAATAGTGGCGTGACAAGTCAAATGTTAAAAGGGATAAATTTCATTATTTTGGAGGGATATGGTGTGAATATTGTAAAGCCTATAGTCACATGATTATACTACAATTAAATGTGACTATGCTACAATTAAATGTGACTATACATATTAGGTTTTGGCAAGCAAACACACACTAAACTTTAGACACACATATTAACTTATGTGACCATATGTATCGAATTTTGGTTACACTTTATCATGTATGTCTATGGTTTAGTGTGACCATATATGACATTTGGTCACACTGTTCAAGTGTGTGACATATATTTGTCACTTTTAAATGTATATCGTGACTAATACTTCAAACTTACTTTTCAGTTGTCACACATTTCAAATTCATATGTGGCTAAATATTCAGCAAAAAATAGCAGTCACTTTTAGATAGCGGTCACTTTTATTCTGGTACATTTAGTCACATAAATATCTGACTGTGTGGCCGTTCAAAAAACAGCGTGTGTGACGAAATCCAAGATTTGTACTAGTGGAGGGACCATTTCCATTAAACCCGACAGACTACAGTGACCATTTAATCATGCATTGAACAGTCAAACTAATAGAAATATTGGTCAATGGACCAAACCCGATACAAGTTAAAACCATAGGGAGAGGATCCGGGAAAAAAAGTATTGAGACTATTTCCTTTAAACCCGGCAGACCACATGGACCATTTATGCAATTAACTCTAAAATATTAAAACACAAAAATAATCTTCTCTCAACCCCTAGAATTCTGTTAGACCGTGATCAAGCCTTCCCAACCTATTCCCCTAGAGAACGATAACAACCCCTGAGTCTTGCCTATACTACTACTACAACGGTTATGTACTCTGCCTAGGGAGTTGTAAAACTTCGTGTTGAGGTCCTACGACTACCGCATCAAGTTTTTGGCGCCGTTGCGTGGGGAATAGTTAGGTTTTGATTATAGTTTAACTTAGTTCTACTCGCTTTAATCCTCTCAAGTGAGACTTTAATTCCGCATATTAGCTTTCTTGTAGTCTATCTTTTCTTTGTGTGTTTGTTTGTAATTTCCATTGAGTATTCCATTCTTCATTATGGAGAACGCGAATCCACCCCCAACTAATAATCGTCCTGTCTTACCAGTTGCGCTGCATGCACAAGTCGTCCAAGAGCTCCAAGAGCTACAGGTAGTTTTGGCCTTTGTTGACTCTCGTTTAGAGAGTATCGAACGATTCCTTAACAACTTTGCCAACCTACCTAATGAGACTAATATGAATAACCTTGAGTCTAATGATGAATCAGTAGATACACCCCTTGTCTCTCCGTTTCCTCATTCAGATAATGATTCAGATAACGGTGAAGTGCTTAATGAAATAATCGAGTATGAGAATGTTGGAATGCTACTCTAAGAAAAGGTGATTAATAGTTTTGATAGGGATGATTTGGCATTCTAATATATGATAGGATTTAGGAAATTTGTTGCCTAATTTGACCCCTTCTTACCAATGAACATTATCACGCGAAATGCCTACAACACTATAATGGTAGAAGGATTAGAAAGTACAGGGAATAACTTAGTTTCCGTTGTTAGGGATGTCTACGTATTTGTAGGCAGCTTCACCTACATCACGAATTTTGTGGTATTTGAAGACATAGGAGAATTTATTCAGATAAATAAGGATGAAGTTGTAATGGGTAAACCCTTTAGGAAAATCACTAACCTCGAATATGATTGCGCTAAGGGATTAATGTCTTTTAATAGGATCTTTAATAACTACACATTCTAAATGCCACGCACCATACCTAGGTTTAAATGTTGGGGGCACGTATCGTGGAGTAAGATCCCACCCATCCTTGTGCTAAGTCAAAGGGATCTAACTAACAAATTCAAGAATGCGTACGAAAAGAACAAATTTATGTATAAGAACTGTTTGAACTTAGGTCCTGAATACCAAGTGGATAAAAGTATGAAAGAATGGCTAATTCATGGACACGTGAGCATTCACGAAACAACGTTAGGACGTGTGACTTCGAGTCTAGCTACAAGACTCGTAAATAAAGAAAAGCGCTTTTTGGGAGGCAACCCAATATTTACTTTTCCCGCAATTAGGAGTGTCTTGTGTTTTAATTCTTCATTGTTTGTTTTATTATGTTTGAATGAATTTTGTAATCATGCTTTGTTTGTTTGTAACTTCGTCTTATTTGCAATCAAAGGTATTTTGCAACAAAATAAGTGTAGGGGAAATATCCGGTTTTTAAGAACCAAATTCAAACATTTAAAATAAATTGTTTAGATTAATTCGCATTGGTTTCAAGTCATGTGATTGTTATGATTAATTCCAGATTTTTATGCAGTGTTTTCTTTAGATTTAACTCATAAAATTGCGTGCAGGAAATTTCTCATTAAAAACGAAGAAGAAATTTTCATAGACGCTGGAGACGGCGTCAGGATTTATCCGGACGACGTCGCGTCTCCAGCTATGTAAAAATTCGAATTTTTTAAGTATTTCTGAAAAATAAAATGTGCAATATTTAAAATTTATAATTCTTTTTTAAACTGTAGAAAACCTATAATTATATCATTACTCTCATCCTATCTTTACTGCTTTCATAGAGTCGAAACCCTAAACTTCTTATTGTATATTTATCTATCCCGCTGATTTTATGCTTGGTGTAGTTGTCTTTGTCTTTGATTACAGGTTATATTTGACGAGAAAAAGCTTGGAAGATCTTAGGATGTTTTCATTAGACGACTCTTGAAGGACGATTTAACTAGTTATCAGATGTTTCTTCTCCATTATTGAGCAAACCAGGGGAGTACTAGTTTCTTTTACTTGTTTTCTTTTCCCTTTATTCATTTTTATGGGTACTTCTATAGAACATTGGGGACAATGTTCAACTTAAGTGTAGGGGAAAATAAGCCTTAGAAACTATTCTTTTATTTTTCATTTGCTTTGTCCTTAAAATGATAGGTAATATATTAAAACATAGAATAAAAAGGTAATTTTAACCAAAATTTTTAAAAAATTTATGACACATACCGACGAAAATCAAGTATTAATAGCGTCTCATCGATAGGAATTTATATGACTAGCACAACAAACCCTCAGAATTCCACCCCAAAAATGTAAGGTTCGCCTTTAGATCTATAGGAATTCGGGTATCCATTATTGATACCCAAGATGATTCAACCTTTAGCAATTTCGAGTTAAGGTTTGAATGCAGACATATATGTCTATTCCGTCGTTATGGAAGTGTACGTATGATCTTAGTCACCTTTTCTAGAACATTGAGATCGGTTTGAAATCATATGAGTGTACCGGTAGTGTATTAAATTCTAGAACTTGTTTTTGTAATGCATTCCGAGACCGCATAGTAAGTATTAGGATTTGCTTGATAAGAGGCACTAGGATTAACCCATATTTTAAACCTGTAATTGTTATGATGGTCACACCGATCATGTAACTATCCTACACCCTTGCCATGCACTCATTTTTAGTGCAGGATACCGCTAGTACAACCCTCCGAGCTTATCCTTTTTCATGATTCTCGTAATTTTCTGGTTAAGCTAGACTATTAATGAAGAGAATTGTCACCCTTAAACCAATCGTTACACCCAAATCTCCTTTATAACACCTCGTATTTTAGGTCATTGTATGACATTATGTAATTCATAATTTATTTTTAGGGTTTTACGCGTTTGCTCTTAAACCGTAAACGTTAAGTTAAATCGCGTAAACTGAAAATGATCATTCAATGTAAACGGGCATTAAACGATTAAATGTTTACATCAAGCAAGTGTTATATGATTATTATGAGGATAATTAATAACTTTGTTCATCTTATTTTATTCACGGCTCGTAAAACTGCTTAATGTTTCATAAATAAAATACGTTTCTAAGTTTAGGCATAACCCGGAAGTTCTAAACGGAAGTTCTAAAACCTAACTACGCCTAAACGAATACCCACGATTATACCCAATACTCAAAATAATAAATATAACATCACATATATATGTATTATGCCGAAAATTAGAGGATAGAACCAAGTATTCATCACTTTGCATAATATCTAGATATTAAAGGAAAGTACTCTTACACCTTTATCAACTTGGCATGTTAACCTTAAGCTAGGGTTAGAAAGTAACCATGGTTAAGTTAGGGAGATATTTTTACTATAAATAAGCATGCATGCATGAGTAAAGTTTACATACTCTTACACTTAACAAAAATTCATTTTTCTTTCTCTCTTGCCTAGTCCAAAACCCACGGCACAATTAAGCCACCAAACAAAATCCACACTTTGATTTTCTAAGATTATACAACCCTTTACACATCAATCTTAAGGTATTCTAAGGTGTTTGCAAGCATTGGTTCATCATTTGCAAGTATTAAGAAGAAAAAGTAAAGATTAGGGTTTTGGAAACCTAATCTAGGGTTATAAGCTTGAAAGCTTTGGTTTTGAATCTAAACACGGGTTTAGAACTTATTTCTCATCTCTTACATCATCTCTAAGGTTTTCTTAATTCCTTTATACTTTTATTTCTTATAATTTTATGTGTTACATGTTAAATATAGCCATAATCACCACTAAGGACTTTCTGTAGGATCCCTAGATCATTCCATGGATTAAACACAAGATCAATGGCACAAAAGATTAAACATTAAAGAACTTTTTGATTAAAATAGATCTATAAAGATGTTAACTTATGGTTTAAGTATAAACATGTTTAAGGACTAATTAGGGTTTTAAAGTTATCTAATGTAAATACTAATTTAAAACAATGAAATAAAAGGTTGAGCTTGATTACAAATGAATATTACAAGACTAGGGATGATTATTTGGAATTTATTATTAAGTACCAACATATGTAAAAATATGTTAAAAAATTTTATAGTAAACTACTAATTAATTAATACAAAAAACAAGGTTTTTCTAAAGATATACATATTAATACTATATGAGCTGTCTAAAATCCGAATTACAAACATAAAGTTTGACTGTAATATAATTATAATACGCCTCATGACTATTCCATAATTATAAGAAACCTCGAAAAACCGATCTATAAAGAAAAAGATACGTTATAACGAGTTACGACTATAAATTACTTTTATAAAACTATTTTTATAAAAGTTACTATTCATTACAGCAACTTTTATTTTTAAAACATCTAAAATATGATATAACTTTTAATTACGAGATCGTACTCGAAAGAATCGTTAAAAACGGAACTATAACGAATAAACTACGACATTTTCGATAATTAAAGTTTATAAAAGTAATTTTTAAACTATGAAACATAAAAAGTACTATTCCCATCAGCAAACCCAACTTTATAAAATATAATACCTCTTTTAAAACAAAAATGACGACACGAAGGAATCACTAAAATCCGGGATAAAAACGAATAAGGTTATTACGATTACAAGCTTTACGCTAAAAATAAAACCCTAAAACGACAACGAGTTGTTGTAACAGTAATTTTACTATTCATCGCAGAATCTTAAAAACTTGAAAATGTAATATTTTGATCGCTCGTCTTACTACGAAGACGTGGACGTAAGAAACGCGAGCAACGGGCTTAAAACGACCAAATTAGGTCATTTTTACGAAAAGTATATTTATAAACGTTTTCACTTTATAAATATTATTTTACTAAAACGATTAGTCGGTGATTATGCTATATAGAATATTGAGTGGTTATCAAAGTGCTATATTACTAGGGAGTTTCATAATGAGGCCTCTTCGGATGGCGTATCGATGAGTTGTTGGATTTACGATTTAAAGTGTCCTAAACTCCTCGTACGTCATGTCATGACCTCTTTAATATTATCTCCCAAACGATAAGGGTACGGAATTGTAACAACTATAAGATTATATTCAATGTTATTAATTAAAGTACTCTGTACTTATACGACCTTAATTTAAATAGGTTGCATCTATCGTCTTGCGTGACGTTTATCTGTGTTATATTTGAGCTATCTGTACTCAAGGTGAGTTCATAGCCCCACTTTTACAGTTTTATTGATTTACTATTACTTGGGGTGGAAACATGCTTTGTTTTATAAATTGGACGCAAGTGTTTGAAGTATATTGATTATGTGTTGCCTAAGTAGCGATAACCCTCCTGAGCCCATTATCATGAACTGTCAATTGCATAGATGTAGTTGTTAATTGCATTATGTGAGCGCGAATGATATAAATAGATCTATTGGGATTAACCTCCCCGTTTGGGTGATTAGCTATCACTGGGAACGAACGTTGACCATGTCGGACTTGGATGTTGCGGGTTACAACATCTGTACGGGCAAATAACTGCTAAAATAGCAAATATAGGTTGAGCTTCGGTGTAGAGCTCGGGAAAGTCTTGCGGTCCTGCATAATTTAAATACATAAACCTATGAATTCACCAACATTTTTGTTGACGTTTTAAGCAATGTTTTCAGGAGGTCAATAGGCACGAGGTGCCAAGGATGCATTGGATAAGCAATGTTTTCAGGAGGTCAATAGGCACGAGGTGCCAAGGATGCATTGGATTACATTTTGGATTGCACACTTAAAGATTTATGTGCATCATATTTTGGGAAATGTATTGTTGTCTTTTGTAATATTAAACAAGGAACAAGAAAAGCTTTATGCTTTTGTATTATGTCTTATAATTAAATCCAATGTATCAGTTTAAACGACTTTTTGTGTCATTCTTATATATATCTTGTGCTGTTGATCTTGAAGTAACACGCCCCGGATCCTTATTCCGCTGCGACCCATTTTGGGGGTGTTACAGATTGGTATCAAGAGCCAAGGTTATAGAGAACCAGGTCAAAATGTTTTTGCTGGACTATAACCGTTTTCAAACATTGCATACATACAAAAGGGTTTTTACGGGGTATTCATATACAAATTGTTGCATTAGTCGGTTAGGCTATATACATGCATAATTGATATACGTGTTTATAATATATTACGTATATAAGGATAATAGTCTTATATTAATATACTTATATAAGTCACTTTTGATTTTTCAGTTTCGAGCATGTCGGATTCGGAAGATTCTACAGTTACGTATACTGAGATATCCAGCCCATATGAGGACCTATCTGACATAGGATCACCAGGAGCCGAAGGACCTATTTTTCAGGATCCACCGTCTCCAGATTACGTGCCTAGCCCTGAGGAGCCAGAGCAGGCACCACCTTCACCTATCTATGTACCATTTGTTCCGGAGCCTGTTTACCCGGATTTCTTACCAGAGGACAATGTCCTACTGGATGAGGAGCAGCCATTGCCTATTGCTGCCTCACCTACTACTGAGTCACCAGGATATATTCCTGAGTCCAATCTTGAGGAGGATCCGGAGGAGGATGACGAGGAGGATCCTGAGGAGGATCCAGCCGACTATCCTGCTGACAGAGGAGACGACAGGGATGATGAGGAGCCATCTGACGATGACGATGATGATGATGATGATGCAGAGGAGGAGGAGCACTTAGCTCCTGCCGACCCTGCAGCTGTTGCTTATTCAGCTGACCAGGACCCATACCTTGCTTATCGCGTCACGGCTAGGATGTCCATCCGACCCCAGGCGCCGGCACCGTTCCTCTCCGAGGAAGTTGCTGAGAGATTGTTAGCCTTACCTACTCCACCACCATCACCTCTCTCTCCATACTCATCACCACTTCCTCAGATACCCTCTCCGCCATTACCTATACCATCACCACCACCCAATAGCCCTACATATGTTGAGGGATCTTTGGGATCCCGAGCTGCTAGGATTAGACAAAGAGATGCACTACCATCTCCTGTTCATGAGATTGAGATGCCTGAGATTTGTTTACCGCTTCGTAAGAGGCTATGTTGTACTACTCCTGGTCCTGGATACGAGGTCGGGGAGAGTTCGGCAGCTGGTGCTGCTAGACAGGTTGGACCTACCACAGCTAGGGCAGACCTTTATGGATTTGCTGATATGTTAGATGCCGCTCCAGGATGCCAGACGTCTAGAGAGTTAGGCTATGGTATTACGGATACATGGGATGACCTTGTAGGAGCCATCCAGGAGATTACACCGACCACCCTAGAGGGGGTCGATCAGAGAGTTACCGAGTTGGCTACTACCGTTGACCAGGAGGATGATATCATATATTCTCAGCTGGATGATGCACGACATGACCGAGCTCTACTTAGAGCCCGAGTCAACATGTTGTACAGATATAGGCCATTCCATAGACGCACTGCCCTTCTGATGGAGGAGGAGGCCAGAGTATCTCGTGTCGCTTGGGCACAGTCGATGGATGCTTGCGATCAGGTACGTTCTGAGGGCATATCACTTTAGACTACGGTCATGGCTCAGCAGTCCGAGATCGCTGAGTTGAAGGCAGCAGACCGTAGGAGACAGACGGTGATTTCAGATCTGCTGAAAGCAAACCATCGGAGACAGAGATAGTTAGTGGAGGCACTAAAGATAGTGAAGAGCCTCAAGACTCAGATGATCGAGCTTCAGAAATAGCAGGGACCTGCTAAGGATCCTGCAGAGCCAGAGCTACCAGAGGAGGCCAGTAGGCATAGTAGCAGTTCTTTTGACTGAGTTATGACTGTAGCTACTTACAATTGTTATAGTATTAGGTTATTCCTAGCTAGCAGACTTGTATAGACTTTTGATTTGTTTTGTCTAGCACTCTATTTTTAGATCTTTTTGTTCATTGTATAGGCTACTTTTTGTACTGCCTACTATGTATTACGCGTTTATCTCGGCTAGGTATGGCTTTAGGTTATTTTGTTCTTGTTAAACCTAAGTGTGTGATCGTTTGTATTTAAACCAATCATATATTATTTTTCCCAAGTTATATGTGAAAGGATTGGATTATGTTTTATATGAAATTCGAATTTTATTATGAATGAGTGTCGATTTTTAATTTCAATTATATTGGGTACTTACCATGTGCTGTGATCTCGTTTTTATTTATTTATGTATAATCGGGTTATGGTTAAGGATTTTTGAAATCTACACGGGTATTATGTTTCTTTGTGATTAGGAAAATGGCACCAATAAGGAGAACTATGAGGTCAACACCAGTCACCACAACTCCCCCACCAGTTGCAGACCCTACATACTTACCACTTCGGTCACCAGTGCCCACTTCAGGCCCATGATCCGACCGGGTTTGTCACTGCTAGTATTGGCAGCACGTGTACGGACCTGAAATGCGTTGATAGCCTTACCTCTAGGGAAAAGTATGGAAGGAATGAAAGCTGCTGTTCAGGAGTACACTTATCAAGCTTCATGAAAAATGTCAACCCTTATTCACTTTAGGGGCATTGAAGGATGTGGTGACTGGACCCAATGGTTTGAGAGGATGGAAAAACCGTGTTTGCATAAGAACTGCACCGTGGAGGAACAAGTGAAGTTATGCCACTTATCTCTTATGGGAATTGCTTCTAACATGGTGGAATCTCACATGTTAGGACTGTGACTGATATATTTTTATGTTTGCATAATGCAATGACGTGGATGACTTGAAAAAGAAGATGACAACTAAATATGTGTAGAGGAATGAAATCAAGAGAATTAAGGCAGAATTGTGGAACCTAAAGTAAAAGGCACCGATTGTGGTAGCTTACAACCTACGTTTCCGGAACTAGCATTGCCGGCTGTGACAGGTATGTTCCTGTAGAGTAATGACAAAATTGAAAGGTATGTCGTAGGATGCCCCGACATGATTTAACTCAAGTGTTGTGCATCGGAAGCGAAAACCATGCCATAGACGGCTATTGAGATGGCGACTGAATTATGGATAGAGAAGAAATAGCCACTTTTGCTGAGAGACAGGCAGAAAACAAGAGGTAGTTTGAAGACACTTCCCAGAAATAACCCAAAACAACAATGAACAAAGGCAGGAACACACGGCTGCGGCATATGATACAGGGAACGGTGTACAAAAAACGTATGAAGGGACTAAAACCTTATGTCCAAGTGTAAAACTTCAACCATTACGGTCCTTGTATACCAACATGCAATAACTGCAAGAAGCTGTTGGCCACCTGGCCAAGGATCTGTAGGAGCCGGCTCTGCTAACTGCAAATAACAACAACACCAATCGTAAAACTATACAACAACTAACCGCAACACATAACAACAACAAATAACAACAACCAACAGCGCCGAGAGCCCAAGGGCAAATAACATGCCATCGTTTGCTTTGAGTGTGGGCTCCAGGCCACTTCAGAAGGGACTACACCCTGTGGTAAGAACAGAACCAGGGGAAAATGGCAACGCTGTTAGCCAAGGCTTATGCAGTGGATGTTGTAAGGGCAATAACCCAGACCACAACGTGTGTGAGGGTACGTTTCTCCTAAACAACGTTGTGCTTCCATTTTATTGATACTCTGGCAGATAGAAGTTTCGTGTTATTATTAGTACTTTGATGAATTTAGCTCACACTAAATTAGATCATGGTTTATAAAGTTTTGATTAGCTGATGGTTAGAATAATCTTGGGGTTAAAAATACGGTATTACTGGTTGCAGTTAAATTTTTTGAACCATCCGTTTCACGTCGACCTTATACCTGTAGAAATGGGTCTTGTGACGTCATAATTTGGCTATGGACTGGTTTGACGAAATACCAAGACCGTTATTGACTGTGCTAAGAAGATTGTTGTATTCCCCTTTGGGAGCGAAATCTTAATTTTTCATGGGACGAGAGTAGAAATAAACGCGGACTCGATTAAACATTCATCTCGATGCACCCAAGATCCAGAAGTATCTACTAAAAGGATGTCACATCTTTTTGGCACATATTACCATCAAGGAGACTGGAGACAAGTCAAAGAAGAAGCAACTGCAAGATGTACCGATCGTCAAAAATTTTCCTGAAGTATTTCCCGAGGGACTTTCCCAGGTCTTCCACTATACCTGACAATGGAATTTCACATCGATCTCTTTAGTATCCTTGTGCCCTGCACCTGTAGAACGGGGCACCTTATCGATTGGCCCCATCAGAAATGAAAGAATTGGCGGATCAACTACAAGAGCTTTCTGACAAAGGCTTTATAAGACCTAGTTCGTCACCATGGGGAGCTCCAGTTCTATTCGTCAAGAAGAAAGATGGATCGTTACGGATGTGCATAGATTATCGGGAACTAACATAATTACGTTGAAGAAAACGTATCCGCTACCAAGAATTGAGGACTTATTCGATCAACTTCAATGGTTGAGTGTCTACTCATAGATCGAACCTAAGGTCAGGTTATCACCAATTGATGGGTTTTCGGAAGAAGACATCTCGAAGAAACTTGCCTTCAAAGAACTCGATATGGACATTATGGAATTCAAAGTTATGTGTATTGGTATTGGACCAAGCACCTGCTGTGTTTATGTACCTCATGAACCGAGTGTACAAACCTGTCTGACAAATTCTAAATTGTCTTTATGACGATATTTTGATCTCTATTCCAAGAACAAGCAAGAGCACGGAAGGGCATATGAAGTATAATACTTGGAGTTGTTTGAAGGAAAGACGGACAGTAGTTGTATGCAAAATTTTCCAAGTTTTCTTACAATGAAGTTGTGATTTTGGATTCCCAAAGTACAGTTCCTCGGTCATGTGATTGATAATAAAGGCATTCATGGTGGATCCAGCCAAGATCGAATCCGTTAAAGATTGGTTCATCTCCATTAAGACACCAAACGGAGATTCGTTGTTTTTAGGTCTTGCTGGGAATTATCACGATTCTTTGAAGGGGTTTTCTAAGGTCGCCAAACACATGACCAAGCTCATCAATGAGGTCACGGTTTGAGTGGGGTGACAAACAAGAAGCAGCGTTCCAGTTATTGAAGCAGAAGTTGTGTAGTGCACCAATTCTGGCTTTACCCGAAGGAAGTGAAGATTTATCGTTTAGACTGCGACTTGCATTCGTTCAAGGGTTTGGGCGCTGTGTCCTTCAGTGCTGTGTTGATGCAAAGGGAAAAGGTTATTTCTTATGCATCACGCCAGTTAAAGATCCATGAGAAGAACTATACTACTCATGATCTGGAACTTGGAGCAGTAGTGTTCGCTCTGAAGATTTGGAGGCACTATCTGTATGGTACCAAGTGTACGGTGTTCACTGATCATAAGAGTTTACAGCATATTCTTAATCAGAAGGAATTGAACATGAGACAACGCCGATGGTTAGAGTTGCTTAGTGATTACGATTGCGATATTCGTTATCACCCAGGGAAGGCAAATGTCGTTGCTAATGCTTTGAGCAGGAAAGAACGGGAACCACCGTTAAGAGTTCGAGCTTTAGTCATGACTATTAGCTTGGATCTTCCTAAGCAAATCTTGAATGCTTAGACTGAAGCACGGAAACCAGAGAACATCAAGAATGAGGATGTTGGAGGTATGCTGATTGAAAATGCTAAATTTCCAGAGGCACTTAGAACGGAAAAGTTGGAACCTCGTACGGATGGAACCCTATGCCTCAATGGCAGGAAAGATTGGTTACTTTTATTATGATTTGCGACTTGTGATCATGCCACCGAGTCCACAAATCGAAGTTTTTTAGCCATTCAGGTTCCGAGAAAATGTATCATGACGTTAAGAAGCTATAGTGGTGGCCCATTATTAAAGCTGATATCGACACCTTTGTTAGCATGTGCTTGACCTGCTGCTAAGGTCAAGGCCAAACATCGGAGACAATCGGGTTGATTGGTACAACCGAATTCTCAATGGAAGTGGGACAATTCACGATGGATTTTGTCACAAAGCTTCTAAGTCATCACAAGGGTTTGACACATTTGGGGGACATCGTTGACCATCTTAACAAAGCCCGCAAATTCTTTATACCCATGAAAGAAAATGACCCTCTGGAGGAAACTAGCAAGAATGTACTAGAAGGAAGTAGTACAGGCCCATGGAATACCGGTCTCCGATTATTTATGATCGTGTCCCTGGTTAGCCATCTCAAATTTCTGTGAGGTCAATTCAGAAAGCTTTTTGTACATGTTTAGATATGAGTACGCATTCATCGCAAAACTGAGTACAAAGCGAGAGAAGAACCATACCAAACTCTCGAAGATATGCTTTGAGCTTGTGTGTGATCGACTTTGGGAAATGGCTTGGTAGTTAAACAGTTTGCCAGTAGTCGAGTTTTTCATACAATAACAGTTATCTGCTAGCATTAAGGTTGCACCCTTTGAGGCTCTTTACGGTAGAAAATGTTGTTAGGCCTGTTTGTTGGGCTGAGGTTGGAGAAGTTCACTCACCGGGTACAGAGATTAGTACAAGAGACGACTGAGAAATCATTCAGTTTTAAGCAAGGATGCAAGCCGCTCGTGATGGGCAAAGAGCTACGCTGATTTGAAGCGTAGCCGATGGAGTTTGTGGTTGGAGATAAAGTGTTGCCTAAGGTATTCGCCTTGGGGAAAGGGGGTTAGGTGTACGTTTTGGCAAACGAGGGAAATTTAAAATCCAGGTGTGTTGGACCTTCAAGTAATAAAAAAGGGTGGTGAGTTTGGCTTACAAGCTCGAGCTTCCTGGGAGCGTGAGCAGTGTTCACTATATACATTTCACGTGTCAACTTAAAGAAGTGTCATTGCCAACGAACCATTAAGCCATGCCCGTTGGACGGACTTCATTTTGATGACACTGTCTTCAGTATGTCGAGGAACCTATAGAGATCAACAAATCGTGATGTTAAACGGTTTTTGAGAAAAGGGATGCGTATCCCATTAGTCAAGGTTCGATGGAACTCCAAGAGAGGTCCAGAGTTTACATGGGAACACGAAGATCAATTCCGGAAGAAATGTAGGTTCCTAATTTCACACACTTATGATCTTAGAGAGAGAAAGTTAGAGAGAGAGAAATGGTTGGGAGAGAACTAGAGAAAAACACACTAAGTTGTGTGTGTCAAAATGATTTTTCCAACACCCTCTCCATGTGTGGAGAAGGTTTAAATAGTTCTTACACGCCCCATAAAACGGGCTATGGTGTGGGCTTACTAGTATGGTAACGACCCGTGACAACACCCATAAATCATACGATTACCTGTACCTATACGAGACTATGCTAATTAGGTAATACATGGGGTGACCGAGTCTTTTTTCTTAATCCTAACAATCTCCCCCAAAGGGAGGTCACCCTAGAAATTACAATTTGAATTATAGCATTCTATGAATTGATCATTGACTCTGGCTCGTAGTCTTTGATTCTTTATTCATTGACTTCATTGTACATCTTGTAGTGGTCCTTGAGCTTTGTTCCTTAGACTTGTGTGATCTTTGAGCTTTCTTTGAGATCATCAGCCACAGTAAAATTCTCTAGTATCCTTGTTGTGAAGTATTGCCTCCATGTGATGTTGTGACCTTCGGACCGGCATGCTCACACTTTTCTGGATCATGATAGCAAGCATCAGAGTAGCGGAAGCTGTGTTGTAAATCTTTCAGCTATCATGATGTCTTTGATTAGGAATATGAAGTGTGAGCATGGGGTTGTGAATTGACATGTCTTTGTCCAGCAGTCGCTTATCGTCGGTGATTCCTTGCAAGTATTTGTTAGTAATAAACAAACGAAAGTGTCTTTGTTCACTTTTGTCGAATAAGGTTGCAAGAACCACGGTTCCCCGTTTGTCAGTATAAATATTGCCCGTTATCAGGTAAAATTCAGAAGAATCTCCTTGACAGGGTTTCGCAGCTGCGCTAGCCGTTCTCAAACCGAAGCGTCTTAAAGTAGACAAAGCACAGAATGAGTAAACCAGTGGATTAAAACCCACTGATTAATGAGAAATTGATTTGAAAATCAGTCGCGTGTCACTTAGGAAAGAGTTTTTGTGACACTTCGTGAATGTGCTGAGCTTTTATAATCTAAGATCTATTTTCATCAGAAACACTTTGTTGAAAGATTAACACATTCGATGTGCTTGAAAATCAGTTGTTGAGCACATCGAAAGGTTTTTCAAAAACTACTCGTCAATTCAATCCCTGGAACAAGTTTGATTTCATAAAGAATCGCCACCAGCGTTTTTCTTTCCAGTTGTCACAATCTTGATCTCAACTGAGGATCCTCATCATGTCACCTACCAAGAGCTTGTTTAATGTTGGCTCTAGGAAGGATTTTCATCTTCATTGTGGGAAATACTTTCGTATCACTGATGTTCTGGCAATAATACCACGAGGATGAATGCGAAGGACTCTTAAAATCTTTACTTGTTGTTCACAGTTGTGAGGAACAAGCACAATATAGATTAATGTTCCTAAAGTGATCTTTTTGGATGATCTCATTGCTCTAGACTCATAGGGATTTTTGGTTTTTGGTAGTCGGAGGCTGGGAGCGGACTTGCCACTCTTTTCATTATAATCTAGCTCGGAGTGAGAGAGACGATAGAAATGTATTGATCTCCGTGAGAAATGAAGCAAGAATCCGTTTTGAGGGATCTTTGGAAAGTGGTAGGGAGGTGTTGTGTAGCGTTATCCACTGGGTCCATATACCAACTCTATACTAGACGTCTACATCTTCTTGTGTACACACACACACTTTTCTGGATGCATAAAACAATATGCCTATGATCTCTTTATATGGGGAGAGATCATGACTTACAAAGGAAGATAATAAATACAATAAGGAAACTAAATCTTTTAATCATTATCTTTATTCTTCTTGAGCATATCTTTTAGTATCTTCTGATATCTTCCATCTTTTGTAGAATATACTCCACCAGCTTAAAGAATCTCTTATCGTCGATTTAGGTCCTTTTCCTTTAAGTCCTTCTTGTTTCATTCTTGTTTTGTCTTATCAACTCAAATATAATTCCCAACAGATCCCTTCGGCTCTGGCGGGATCATGTACCTAACTATACCATCCTTATAACTCCTATAAAGTAAGTACAGGGTCGGTCTTTTGGTACATTTCACTTCGCCATAAAACTAATTGAAAAATCAATCAAGGTACTTCTGATATACATATCAAAGCCATTGTACCTTGATTGTTTTGATTATTTAGAAACGCTCCCCCTCAACAAGTGCGTCGGTAATCAAAATTGTTTGGCACAAGGAGGGAGGAGTACTTGCTTGAGTCTTAATAGATCATATTTTTATCATATTTAATATTTAAATCACATTTTGTCCCCTGATCAAAAATTTCAAACCCTTTGATATTTAGGATCTTAATTGACTTAAATATGTTAGAAAAATTTAGGAGAAAATGTGGTCTGATTAAATACAAGCCGATATTAGAACCTATATATGCTCCCCCTCAATTGATGAGGGATTCTGTTAGTGTCAGTTATGATGATTTTATAAATGATTTAGAGTTTAACCAGAAACTCATGAAAAATTCATAAACTGACACATAACACTGATAACTACACAACTAAATAATGTATAAATTTTACAATATAATACACATGATATTGACCTTTTAATTGGAATGACGATATCATTCCATTCTCTGAAGAAGTCTGTAGTCAATATCACGAACACGTCCACCAACAAAGCATTCCAGATTCTGGTAGATCCTTCTCATCTTCATTCGCCTTTCAACTGCCGTTATGAACTCTTTGCTCCTTGTCACGTCCTTTTTAGTCTAGAATCGTGTATTCATACTCGGATTGAGCCGGTTGACCTTGAATTCCTTGACTCTGTAATCCAGTGCTTCCAGAATACGTGTCAACGTTCCATCACTGAACTTGTATATTTCGTTGAATCGCATGATCTTTCGTTCATTGTTGTTGACCGGGAACACTACTGCTCGAGGAAACTCAATGATGGTGTAATCATGCTTAAACTCGTAGCTTGTAGCATCCCATCCTATTTAGTGTGGTTCAACTCTGTCTGCTAGCTTTCAATGCTGAGTTGAAAGACTTCAACCCACTGTCGAATCACTAAGTTTCGGGTCCATAGTTTGACAGCAGTAGATATCATCCGTTTGTCTAAACCAGGAAGATGATCGAGATGACCTTGCAGAAAAAGCAGATTCAGATCTTTAAAGTCACTAGGATACAAGTTCTTGAAATCTTTTTTAGCAATTGTGTGTTCTTGGAAATCAGCTATTCGGAGGACAATTTCACTCAAGTAGTCATACCCGTATCTTGAGTAGGCTTTGACCCTGATGACACTGAGAATTTGCATGTGTGTTCTAACTTCTTTACGACACGATGGATAGTCATGTCGGTCAATATAGAACTTCTGACGATTAAACCACCAGTGGGAGATGCCATATGTGGCACTGATGTCATAGGTACACACATCATCAATCCATATATGCTCCGGCACTAGCAGTTCAAGGCCAAAGTCGGGATAACAATCAACCTTCATCTTGGAAATCGATAGTGCCGAACTGCTTCCCTTGCTGCCATATCTCAAGTACTCTAAGTCTTTATTGAAGAAGAATTGCGTTTGAATAGTAACATGACCTGGAGAACCACCAGGAGGTAGTGGTCGGTTGACATCGATTCTAACTTGATCTCCTTCCGGATTTGTCCAGTCAACCTGATCTGTGAGCATCTTGTGACACTCCTCCATCTAGAACTGAAGTTGAACGGGGAATCTGGGTAGAAGGATTTAACAACTTCATAAGCCTGCCCTTCAAAATCTGCTTGTGTAAGCACAGTCTTGTTCACTTGACGGCATTACCAGTTTATAAAGTCGTCATGTCTCTAATTTTAGCAAGCAAGGAGTTCTCGCAAAGGGGGTCTAATAGTTGACTCCAATGCTAGTGAAGCCCAAGTGTTTAACATCTGGGACAAATTGGAGGAATGGAAACGATCCAAGTGGTTCAGGGAGGTAGCTTGGTCTTTCTTCTTCAGGAAGTGGTTTCCACCAGTCTGTTCTCACATTTTCTTTTGGTAGGTGGTCATTCCTGGAGTCTTCATTGTCAGATAAATGTACCTGTTCGTCGGGAATGGAATCATCATGCATCAGATCATCTGAAGGAGATGTTTCATGAGTAGCCGTAAAACCATTTGACTCGTATCTAGTGTCAGACGTGGTCCAAGCCATGGATTGATGTGTGGAGGCCATAGTCTTGGATGAGCTTGGAGTCTTATCGCCTTGTTGCTGAGTAGATCCCGATGTACCAGCAGATGGAGGAGGAGGAAGCCGAGGCATCTGAGAAGATCCTGATGCTCCAGAAGTACCTAGAGCACCCGATGCGCCTGCTGGAGGAGGTAGAGGTGGTGGTTGTAAAAGTGGAGACACAGGAGGAGTTCTTGGTGACTCACGTCTTTTTCTTTTCATCTTACAAGCTTCCTCCTGATCAGCTAGGCGTTGATTTAAATAATCTAGCTCCAATGACTTCTGCAAAGCCTTATACAAGTCATTGTGAACGTCATGAGCCTTGTAGGAGTTGTCTTCAAACATCCGTTGTTGAAGAATTTCCTTCATATAAACAATGGCTAGATATAACACCTCGTGTTTTAGGTCATTGTACGACATTATGTAATCCACTAATTATTTTTAGGGTTTTACGCGTTTGCTCTTAAACCGTAAACGTTAAGTTAAATCGCGTAAACTAAAAATGATCATTCAATGTAAACGGGCATTAAACAATTAAATGTTTACATCAAGCAAGTGTTATATGATTATTTAGAGGATAATTATTATCATTGCACATTTTATTTTTATTGGTTACGTTAAGTGTTTACATTTCGCGATAAAGTACGTTTAAGCCTTCCCGAAAGCACGTTAACTTATCTACGCTTCATCAAATACCAAAATTTATACTCAATACTTAAAGTTTATTTAAACTTCAAAGTATTTATAATTTATAAATATTCTTTATGAAGGATTCAAATCATTACTTACAATGTATAATTTTATAATTTTTCTTAAGACTACAAATACATTATATTTATATAATACAAGTATTTTTTTTTTTAACCATTATATAGTGAGCAAATACATATCTAACTTATACATTTACTATTTTCGTGTATGTATTGACTAGGATGATATGATGAGACCTAGGAAACTTCACAAAATCACAATAATGCAACTTGCATCAACTGATTCATGACTGCCAATTTACTCAAGATATCATTCAACTTTTCTATACAACAAGTCTTGACACCTTGCATGTATCAAAATAGACACCATTATATCTCATATAGCTACCAGAGTATAAATAGGCATGCAAGGGTCATAGAAAACTCACACAAGACATTTCCTTTGCTAAAAAAATCACAAAATCCTTCCTTTGTTCTCTCTAGAGCCCACGGCTCAAAACCCTCCCCAAACTAAATCCATAGCTTGATTTTCTATCATTATACAAGCATACACACATCATATCTAAGGTATTCTAAGGTGGTTTCAAGAGTTGGTTAACCATTTGCAAGGGACAAGAATTCAAGAAGGAAGAAAGGGTTTTTACTTGGGAAAAATTAGGGTTTTCACCTTTATTTTCAAGCCAGGTTGTTAATCACAAGGTTTTAGATTGTTATTCTATCTCTATTTCAACCAAGGTTATATATAAAGCTTAATCATTTCATAACTAAGATTTTATGTGTTCATATGCTTTATTTAGCTAAATCACCATTTAGGGTACTTTTGAATATGTAAAATAGATTTTTACATATGATTAATGTTTTGTACACTTATTTACATGTCATATGGATGATAATATTATGTTAAAAGGAATGTATAAGTGTTTTAACATGATGCTTAAGAGTAAACATATATATGAACAAATTAGGGTTTCTAAAAGTTTTTCTCTATTTAATTTAGGGTTGTGAAAAGTTATTGCAAGGGACTTGTTGTCTTGATACTATGGACTCTCTGGACAAACATGTCCTATTGGACCCTTAATATATGTATGACATAAAGATATAAGGGTTCTAATGGGTTTGTAACAAAATGGTAAAGCTAAAAAGTCCTAAAAACAAAGTATTTAAAACAACATTTTTGAAAGAAAATATCTTAGGGGGCTGGTTGTAATTCGAAATTTACACTATATTTTTTTATGAATTTATTATATTACTACATGTCACAAGGATCGTGGGGGTCATAAAGAACTCGAAAAAAAAAACGCATTAATATACGACTAAGAAGATACGCTATTTTACAAGAGTTTACGATAGGTTATACTTTTATAAACAATTTTTATAAAAAAGTACTATTTCATTACAGAAACTTTACTTTATAACATCATAATATGATAAAACTTTCAATTAACGAGAACGTGTTCGAAAGATATCGCTTTTAATATCGGAGCTATAAGATAGAAGATTACGTCAAAAAACGTGTTTTACGTAATTAAAAAGTATAAAACGATTATATAGCTGTTATGAACAGTAAAAACACTATTCATCACAGAATCTCAAAAAACCTTAAAAAAGGGTTGATTTTATGATCACGTCTTAATACGGAAAGCTATGGGCGTATTGAAACGCGAGAAACGGGCTTAAAACGACAAAGTTATGTCATTTTTACTAAAGGCGTAATTATAAACGTTTTTACTTTATAATGACGATTTCACTTAAAACAAAATAGGATGGTGATATAGCTTTATTGTATTTATATATATATATATATATTTTATATATATAGATATATTATATCTATATATTTATATATATTTATTTATGTGATCTAGTTATCGTAGTGCTTTATTTCTAGGGAATTTCATAATAGGCTTCTGCGGATGGCTGTAGTGACGAGTTGTTTGATTTAGATTAAAGTGTCCTAACTCCTCAAACGTCATGTCTGGACCCTTCCAATTTATGATAGCCCGAACGATAGTACGATGATAACTATATAGGATTATATACAGTTGTTGTTAGACAACATACTTGAATTAATGATTCGACCTATATTAACTAGGTTTGCATTCGTGCGTTAGCGTGACGCGAGTTTTTACTTGGGATATTTTGTTATCAGGTTTTCTCAATCAAGGTGAGTTATGCCCACATGTTTTACAATTATTAAATCAAGTTTTGGTGGTTGAGTTCATATGATGTTTTACAAATGGACGCAAGTGTACTTTTATCATGATTACGTGTTGCTAAGTAGCGTTAACACCCACTATGCCATTCTATGAATCATAAACTGCTTAATTACTTGGAATGATGTGAGAACAATTGATTATAGATAGATCTATTTGGGATTGACATCCCCGTTAGGGTGACTAGCTATCATGGAAATACGAACGTATATCATGTCGGTTGTGGATGTTACGGGTTGGAACATTCATAACGGGTAATGTAGGCAATTTTATTATTGTATTCAATATTTGCGAGCTTCGGCTTGTCATGAGCCTTAGGTTAAACGTAATTACATTTTGTGATGTATGCATCTGTTGCATTATCACTGGGGAAAGTTTTTGCGGTCCATGTTATAATTTTACATAAACTATGAAATTTACCAACTTTTTGTTGACGTTTTAAATGGAAGTTTCAGGAATTAAGCACGAGGTTGCGAAGGATAAATTGGTGGTTATATTACTGAAGTCATGCATTAAAGATTTAGTCGCATTACATTTTGTGTATTCTGTTATGGGCTGGTATCTTTGTAAATAATAAACAGTAAACAAGTAAAGGCTTCGGGCTTTTGTAACAATTTACTTTATTAAATCCAATGTATCAGTTTTTAAATGATTTTTGGTCGTTCTTATTTATCTTGTGTTGTTGATTCTGAAATGTAACCGCCCCGGACCCTTATTCGCTGCGAACAGTTTGTGGGGTGTTACAGATTGGTATCAAGATGCAAGGTTTTTATAGAGAAACAGGTCAATGTTTTTGCGGAGCTATAAACCGTTTTCAAACATTGATTCATACAAAGGGGGTTTTCACACGGACATACATACACTATAATTGTGCATTAGGTCGGTTGGCTAGATGCATGCATGATTAATATTCATGATTGATATACATGTTATAATATAAATGTATATTACTATAAGAGTCTTATATTAGCATACTTATATAAGCTAATTTTGATTTCAGATACTATCATGTCAGATTCTGAGCATTCTACGGTTACATACACATCAGTATCCGAGGACGATTCAGACATCGGTTCACCAGGAGTCGATGGACCACCTATTATGCCAAAGGACCCATATGCTTACATAATGGCTGCTTATGAGGTTCCACCATGCAGACAAACATAGCTGGCCATGAGGTCTCCACGTCGCCTGACTACATACCCGGCACTGAGGAGAACACATCAACCGAACTAAGTGACCTGGCCGGAGGTGCCAGAGCAGGCACCACCCTCAAACCGTTTATTTACTTATGTAACCAGAGCCGGTGTACCTGAGTATATACCACCGAGGCGTGATGTCTTTTAGCGAGGATCAGCCATTGCATGCTGCTACCTCACCTACTACTGAGTCACCAGGATACATTCCCGAGTCTGATCCAGAGGAGGATCGAGGAGGATATCCAGCTGACTACTGCTGACCAGGGATGGATGATGATGTGAGGAGGTGGAGGAGGCAGCAACCCAGCTCGGCCGACTCTGTTCCACCTGTACACATATGACCGCCAGTATACTATCCGGGATGAGCCAATCCATATCATTCCTCTTAGGGAAGAGTTCGAGAGATTCATGCCTTAACCAACCCACAACCATCACCACTTTACTCCACTAGGATTCATTACCACAGATACCATCACCACCATTACCTATACCATCACCACCACCCAATATCCATACTCATATTGAGATCACGAGGAGTTGTTTACATCTTCGGAGGAAGGAGGGTGCGTTTTGCTTCTCCCACCCCTAGTCGTGAGGTCGGGGAGAGTTCAGCAGCCGGTGCTGCTAGGCAGGATAGACCTACCATAGCGAGGGACGACCCTTACTCCATAGCGAGGGAGGACCTTTATGGATTTGTCCGAAATGGTTGATTGTTCCACTCCTAGATGTTCGACATTAGGGAGTTAGACTGATGACATTACGGATACTGGGAAGATCTGGTGGGAGCCATTGATGAGATTGATTCCGACCACCATAGAGGGGGTCAATCAGAGGGTTACCGATCTTGCTACCATTGTTAAGGAGGAGACTACCAGCATGTATGGTATTATGGAGGATGCTCAAGATGACGGTCTCTACTGATGAGGCGAGTCAAAACTTGTTTTATAAGGGATAAATGGGTTTGTTCATAGTTCGTTTAGCCAGTAATGATAGAGAGTAGAGGCTAAGTTGGCTCGTGAGGCTTGGGACTATCCATGGTGCTAGCTGACTATGCACGTTCAGATGTTATTGTCACTGGTAATACAGTAGGGGCACAGAGTGCATTGATTCAGAGTTTCATTCAGCAGTTCACAGGAGACAGAGGGCGGATTACAGATGTTATTGGCATAGACCACATGAGGACAGGTTCAGTTGAACATATGACATTGAGGTTGCTAAAAAGGACTACAGACACAGATGGGTCGAGTTACGGAGGCAGCATGGACCAGCAGAAGGTCCGTCACAGCAGATATGCACCTGTGTGCGGGTTTGTGTAGCAGCTCCTAGATTTGGTTATGTTGTAGCTATATGCTATGCACCTGTTAAGTATTATGGGTTATTCCAGCTAACAGGACTGTATAGATCTTTTGTTTTGTTAGTCTACCACTGTATTAGGTCTTTGTTCGGGTATTTATATACCTTGTTACATACATACTAAGTGTTACCGGGTATATCATGATAATTTGGCTTTAGGTTGTTTCTTTTGTCTTGTAACCTAAGTGTAGTAATATCTTGTTATCTGAACCGATACTGTCTTGTTTTTTCCAAGTTATTATGAAATGGAGGATTAGTTATCTATGAAATCGGATTTATTATAAATGAATGTCGTTTTGGTTACCATAATTAATATTCAATAAAACAGTTGTACATTTCACTTGTTTGTGATGTGATTCATCGTTTTTATTCTATGTGTATATGTTATGTCATAGTTTGATTTTATGAATCTATAACGAGTATTTTGTTTTCTTGTGATTTAAAGAAAAATGGCCCAAAGAGAAAAGACCACGAGGTTAAAACCCAGATGCAAACAACAACACCAGTCACAGACACTCTACACTACATTCTGTCCCAAACGCCAAATTCAGGCAATGATTAACGAAGGCGTTACTACTGCACTGGGCAGCACGTGATGCAACCAGAAATGGGCGGATGTTAGCCATTATTCTGGAACGGGTGCCAGGAAGGCCAGTGCAAGTTGCCGTTGACTGCACCTACCGGATTCCTAAAATGCCAAACCCTTGAACTTCATGGAGCACTGAAGGAGTTGTTAGACGTCACTCAGTAGTTTGAAAAGATTGGAGTCTGTTTAACAACATAAGCAACTGTACGTAGATGCAGCGTCAAATCAATTTTGCTACTGGTGTACCCTGCAAGGAACAATGCTCTTACATGGTGGAACTCCCATGTTAAGACCACTACTCCTGAAGCTGCCTATGCAATGCCATGGAGGACACTGAAAAAGATGATGACAGACAAATACTGCCCAAGGGGTGAAATTAAGAAACTGGAGTTTGAAATGTGGAATTTGAAGGTAAAGGGTAACGATGTGGTAGCTTATAACTAACGTTTCCAAGAACTGGCACTAATGTGCGATCGGATAGTTTCTGGAAGAAATTTAGACCAAGTTAAGAAATTATGTGCGGTTGGCTTGCCCGAACGCTCAATGGCAGTGGTGATGGCGACTAGCAAAAACTATGCAGGATGCATTTGAGTTGCCTATGACTCATGACAAAGATCCAACATCTTGGGCTGAACGTCAGGCTGACAACAAAAGAAAGTCTGATGACACTGCCAAGAACAACCAGAATCAGCAACAAACAGGAGACAAAACACTTGAAGAGCTATGCCGCAGGAAAATGGTGATAGAAACCTACGGAGGGACTTAAACCTCTGTGTTCCCAATGTAAACTATCACCCTGGCGGTCATTGTGATCCCAAATGCTGCAATTACAACCGATTTGGTCATTTAGGTCGTGACTGCAAGTGTCCCCAAATGTCAACACTTAGGGTTAATCAGTGGGCGCTTGTTTTGCATGTGGTGCTCATGGCATTTTCAATAAAGGCATTGCCCAAAATTGAGAACAACAAAAACGGGTGTATAATCAGGCTTGGGAAATGCCAAGGCTCAGGCAAAGGTGTATGCCGTAGGCAATGCAGGGGCAAACCCGGACAACAATGTCGTCACGGGTACGTTTCTCCTAAACAACCGATATGCATCTATTTTATTTGATACCGGTGCCGATAGGAGTTTTGTATCTACTGCATTTAGCTCTCGAATTGTTATCACTCGACTGCATAGATCCACATGAGCTATAATGGTCGATTAGCTGATGGGCGAATAGTTGTGTTAAACACTATTATCCGGGGTTGTACGTTAAACCTCTTAAATCATCCTTTCAACATAGACCTAATGCCCATAGAACTAGGTAGTTTTGATGTGATAATTAGAATGGACTGGTTGGCAAAGTACCATGCCGTTATTGTCTGTGCGGAAAAGATCGTTCGAATTCCTTTTGGAGATAAAATTTTAATCGTTTGTGGTGACGGAAGCAGCAATAAACACGGGACCCGATTAAACATCATCTGGTGTGCTAAGGCTCAAGAGTATTTAACGAAGGGATGTCACGTATTCTTAGCAAATATCACCGCAACCAAAGACGAAGACAAGTCAAAGGAGAAACGACTTGAAGATGTGCCAGTTGTTCAAGAATTTCCTGAAGTCTTTCCTGAGGACTTGCCGGGTATACCACCCACTCGACAAGTGGAGTTTCGAATCGATTTAGTACCGGGTGCTACACCTGTAGCCCGGGCACCATATAGATTAGCACCGTCCGAAATGAAGGAACTAGCGGAGCAACTGCTTGGAACGTACGGCCAAGGCTTCATAGACCAAAGTTTCCTCGCCCTGGGGCAGCTCCGGTTCTGTTTGTAAAGAAGATAGATGGGTTCTTTCCGGATGTGATCGATTACAAGAATTGAACAAATGAAAGTGAAGAACCGCTACCAATCCCAAGGATCAAGGACCTATTCGGACCAGCTGCATTGAGAGGGTCGCGTTTTATTCAAGATTCGAATCTGGAGGTCAGGGTATCTCCAGTTGAGGGTTCGAGAATGAAGACATTCACAAGGTACTGCATTCTAGGCTCGATACGGTCACTATGAATTCCAAGTCATGTCTTTTGGTTTAACTAATGCACCGGCCGTGTTCATGGACCTTATGAACCGGGTGTGTAAACCGTATATTGGACAAGTTTGTAATTGTCTTCATCGATGACATTTTGATCTACTCCAAAAGTAGGAAGGAACTATGAAGAACACCTTAGGCAGATCTTGAAATTGCTTAAGAAGGAAGAATTGTACGCCAAGTTCTCCAAATGTGAATTCTGGATTTCCAGGGTATAATTCCTCGGTCACGTGATTGACTGTCGAGGTATTCACATTGACACTGCCAAGATTGAATCTATCAAAGATTGGGCGTCTCCTAAAACACCAACAGGAGATTCGCCAATTTTTGGGAACTGGCCGGCTTTTACTAGGAGATTCATCAGAGGGTTTTCAAAGATCGCCAATCAATGACCAAAAACTAACCAGAAAAGGTGTCAGTTTGATTGGGGCGATAAACAAGAAGCAGCTTTTCAACTGTTGAAGCAAAAGTTGTGCAGTGCACCAATCCTGGCCTTACCTGAGGGAAGCGAAGATTTCATCGCATACTGCGATGCTTCAAAGAAGGGTTTGGTGTTGTGTGTGTTGATGCAAAGAGAAAAGGTGATTTCTTATGCATCACGCCAGTTAAAAATTCATGAAAAGAACTATAGGACTCATGATTTAGAACTTAGGGCAATAGTGTTTGCTCTAAAAATTTGGAGGCACTATCTACGGATACCACAGTGCAACGGTTTTTTGTTCACTGATCACAAAAGTTTACAACTTATTCTTGATCAAGAAGGAATTAAACAATAATGGGAGGCAACGTCGCTGGTAGAGTTGCTGAGTGATTACGATGCAAAATTCGCGTTATCACCCAGGGAAGGCGAATGTTGTTGCTGATGCTCTGAGCAGGAAGGAACGAGAACCACTAAGGGTTCGGGCCTTAGTGATGACTATTGGCTTGGATCTTCCTAAACAAATCTTGAGAGCTCAGACTGAAGCACGAAAGCCAGAAAACATCAAGAAGGAGGATGTTGGGGGTATATTGGTTGAGAATTCAAAAGATCCGGAGAAACTTAGAACGGAAAAGTTGGAACCACGTACGGATGGAACTATGTGCTTAAATGGCAGGAGTTGGGGGGGATTACCATTTTTATATGGCAGAATTAATGACTGTGATCCTGCCGAGTCCCACAAATCTAAATACTCTATTCATCCGGGTTCTGACAAGATGTACCAGGATATGAAGAAACTATATTGGTGGCCCAATATGAAAGCTAACATCGCCACCTATGTTAGCAAGTGTTTGACCTGTGCTAAGGTCAAGGCCGAACATCAGAGACCATCGGGTTTGTTAGTGCAACCCGAGATACCTCAATGGAAGTGGGACAACATCACGATGGATTTTGTCACGAAGCTTCCTAAGTCACAAGGTTATGACACTTTTTGGCGTGATCGATTGACCAAACTTACAAAGTCTGCCATTTTTATGCATTGAGGGAAAACAGATCCTATGGATAAACTGGCAAAGAATGTACCGAAAGGAGGTAGTCGGAAGCATGGAATACCTGTTTCAATTATCTGTGACTGTGACCCTCGGTTCGCATCAAATTTCTGGAGGTCACTTCAGAAGGCTTTGGGTACAAGTTTGGGATATGAGTACTGCATATCATCCGCAAACCGACGGACAAAGCGAGAGAACCATCCAAACTCTCGAGGATATGCTACGTGCTTGCGTAATCGACTTTGGAAATGGTTGGGTTAAACATTTGCCATTAGTCGAGTTTTCATACAATAACAGTTATCATGCTAGCATTAAGGCTGCACCGTTTGAAGCACTTTATGGTCGAAAGTGTCGTTCACCCGTGTGTTGGGCCGAGGTTGGACAAGTTCAACTCACTGGTCCAGAATTAGTGCAAGAAACAACGGAGAGGATCATCCAGATTAAACAAAGGATTCAAACCGCTCGCGATCGACAAAAGAGCTACGCTGATTTAAAGCGTAAACCGATGGAGTTTCAAGTTGGAGATAAAGTTATGCTTAAGGTTTCGCCTTGGAAAGGGGTCGTACGTTTTGGCAAACGGGGGAAGTTAAACCCCAGATATGTCGGACCTTTCAAAGTGTTGAAAAAGGTTGGAGCCGTTGCTTACAAGCTTGAGCTTCCTCAAGAGCTGAGCAGGGTCCACAATACGTTTCATGTATCCAACTTGAAGAAATGTTATTCTGACGATCCATTAGTCGTTCCGTTGGAAGGACTCCAAGTGGATGACAAGCTTCATTTTGTTGAAGAGCCTGTAGAAATCATGGATCGCGAAGTCAAACAATTGAGGCGAAGCCGTGTCCCAATTGTCAAGGTTCGATGGAACTCTAGGCGGGGTCCTGAGTTTACATGGGAACGTGAAGATCAATTCAGGAAGAAATATCCACACCTCTTCACCAAGACTGCACCGTCGTCAAGTGCCGTGTGATAAGCCTTGAGGACAAGGCTCATTTAACGGGGGAAGACTATAACACCTCGTGTTTTAGGTCATTGTATGACATTATGTAATTCACAATTTATTTTTAGGGTTTTACGCGTTTGCTCTTAAACCGTAAACGTTAAGTTAAATCGCGTAAACTAAAAATGATCATTCAATGTAAACGGGCATTAAACGATTAAATGTTTACATCAAGCAAGTGTTATATGATTATTATGAGGATAATTAATAACTTTGTTCATCTTATTTTTATTGGCTACGTAAAATGCTTACGTTTCGCGATAAAACGCGTTTCGGCATTCCCGAAAGCACCAAAACCTAACTACGCTTAAACGAATACCCACAATTATACCCAATACCCAAAATAATCAATATAACATCACATGGGAGCCTATGTGGCCGGATTTTCAAGGATAGGACCAAGAATTATCAACTTGCTCAAAATATCAAGGTTAAGAAAGATCATAGGGAACCAACTCTTACACCATGAACCACTTGACTAATTAACCTTGTGCAAGGGTTAGAAAGTGATCATGGTTAGGTTAATTAGATATTTTCACTATAAATAGCATGCACTCACTCTTACTTTCATAAACACTTAGCCAAAAATCATAAAAACTTTTCTATGTTCTTTCTATACCCCACGGCTCAAAATAGCCACACAAACAAATCCATACTTTGATTTTCTAAGATCATACAAGTACTCTCACATCATATCATACTTAAGGTATTCTAAGAAGAATTGAAGGGTTGGTTAAGCTTTGAAAGGGTTTTAACAAGATATTGCAAGATTAGGGTTTTTGGTAAAAATTAGGGTTTCATCCTAATTTTTCAAGCCAAGAGGTTTAATCACAAGGGTGTGATTGTTATTCTCTTCTCTACTCATCCACACAAGGTTATATCAAAAGCTTAATCTATTCATATTTAAGATTTTATGTGTTCATATGCTTTACATAGTTAAATCACCATTTAGGGTACTTTTGAATATGTAAAATGAATATTTACTTATGATCATTGTTTTGTACACTTATTTACATGTCATATGGATGATAATATTATGTTAAAAGGGATGTATAAGTGTTTTAACATGTTGGTTAAGTATAAACATGTTTAAGTGCAAATTAGGGTTTCTAAAAGTCAACTTATGAATTACAAGTAAAAATGGTAAAATAACATGTTAATCTTGTTATCTTGGACTCACATGAACAAAACATGACCTAATGGACCTAATATATGTAAGACATAAGATATTAAGGGTTCTAATGGGTTTGTAACAAAGTTGTAAAGCTAAAAAGTCCTAAAAACAAGTTTTAAACACATTTTGGAAAAAATATCTATAGGGGCTTTGTGTAATTTCGAAAATTACATATATGTTTTATGATTTTAAAAAATACAACATTCACAAGGATCGAGGGGTCATAAAGAACTCGAAACGATTTAATAACGAAGAAATACGCTATTTACAATTTTACGATAAATAATAATCTTTATAAAACAATTTTTATAAAAAGTACTATTCACCACAGAAACTTATACTTTATAAACATCAATAATATGATAAAACTTTTAATTACGAAACGGTTACCGAAAGAAACGCTAAAAAACGGAGTTATACCTAATAAGATAACGGCAAACACAGGTTTTTACGTATTTAAAAGTATAAAATGATTATATAGCTGTTATTAACTAGTAAAAAACTAGCATCACAAACTCAAAAACTAAAATGAGATTTTAGTGATCCCTCGTCTTAAATACAAAAGCGAGGCGTAAGTGAAACGCCGAGAAACGGCTTAAAACGACAACGTATGTCATATTACTAAGGCGTAATTATAAACGTTTGTACTTATAAGAACGATTTCACTTAAACAAATAGATGGTATATAGCTATATAATATAAATATTAGTTATTCGAAGTGCTATATTACTGTGAAAGTTCATAATAGGCTTCTTCGATGGCGTATTGACGATTGTTGAATTAACGATTTAAAGTGTCCTAACTCCTCCGTACCGACATGTCATGACCTCTTAAAATTCTGATAGTCCCGAACGATATTACGATATAACTAATATAGGATTATATACAATTGTTGTTAGACAACGTGCTTGAATACTGATTCGACCTATATTAACTAGGTTGCATTCGAGCGTTAGCGTGACGCGTTTTTACTTGGATATTTTGTTATCAGTTTACTCACTCAAGGTGAGTTCATAGCCCATGTTTATTACAATTATTAAATTAACAAGTTTTTGGGGTGAGAACCATTTGCATGTTTACAAATTGGACGCCAATGTACATTTTATCATGATTACGTTTTGCCTAAGGTAGCGATACCCACTAGGTCCATGAAATCAAGAAACTTCAATTACTGGAATGTAGCGAGCGAATGATTAAGTAGATAGATCGTATTTGGGATGACCTCCCCGTTCGGGTGACCTACATCACTAGAAACTAACGTATATCATTCGGATACTGGATGTTATACGGGTTTGAACATCATCACGCAGTGTAGGCAATATTTTATGATATTGTATTCAATTATGTCGAGCTCGGTGTCATGAGCTTATAAACGTAATTACATTTTGTGATGCCTACATCTGTTGCATTACACTGGGAAAGTCTTTGCTCCTGCATATACATTTACATAAACCTATGAAATTCACCAACTTTATGTTTAAATTTTTTAAATGCTATGTTTTTCAGTCCAATAAGCACAAGGTGCAAGGATACATTGGTGGTTAATTATGAAGTCATGCATTAAAAGATTTAGTCGCATTAATTTGTGATATCTGTTAAGGCGGAAATCTTGTAATAATAACAAGTAAACAAGTAAACTTCGGCTTTTGTAACACAAACTTTATTAAATCCAATGTATCAGTTTAAACGACTTTTTGTCGCTCTTATTTTATCTTGTTTTTGATCTAAGAAGTTAACACGGCCCCGACCCTTATTCCCTCGAGCCCAATTTGAGGGTGTTACCTGTTTTACCCATACAAACATTTTTTAAGTCGTTATACCTACCAAAGCCATTGTAGTCGTGTTTTTCCTTAAGATTTACGTATGTTTTCTCATAACATGTTTTCAAAACTTATTTGTTACAAACCACGTTACTCGTTTACCTTTATATTTTACCACACACCAGTTGTTAAGTGGTAATCATAAATATACATCATCGTCCTGTAATTCATTATCACGCGTGTTCTCAAGCTAGTGCGCTATACATACATACATTTGACCCATAAGCTAGTCATTACGAAAAGAATACGCATAATACGATTGTCATGAGTTTGAATGTGACTTACAAAGTCCTAGCCCTTTTTGGTATGCGAGTAATGTGGCAATCCACGTGTGTAAAACGCGATCAATAACCAAATCCCAAGCTTCAATACTTTGTAAATGCCCAACCCTAGCTCGTGTAAACTCCTTTATAAACTTGTATGACAACTAGGAATGTTTGTGGGTTCGAATGAGATCAAGGGAGGTGTTTGTTTGCGGTTTGAAACTCGAACTAAGGGAAGAGAGTATATATGATTATGGTTTGAGTGAGTGTGAGTTGTAAGAGTGTTAAGTGTTAAGTGTGAGTGTATATTTATAGCCAAAGAGCTAGTTAACTCTCCTAGTTTCACAAACAACCCAAACCGAACCAAAATCGTGCCTTAGGAGGTGGTTTTTGAAGTTTCTAGTTAACTACACCTTGTTTTGTTAAACCACTCAAGTACATGTCTTAATTAGAGTATATTTGTACAAGATTTGGTTAGATACTAGAAATCTTAAGGATTTGTACTAATACATGCATGTTGCCGTGACCTAAAGGGGCAAGGGAGGGTTCATTGGTTATTATCCAATGTGTAATGGGTTAGTGGAGACAATTAGGACACATATTAATTAACTAGGAGATGTACAAGCACTTGTGAGGATCATTAGGAGATTTTCTAGGTGTGTTTGTGTGTGTAACCGGCCCTTAGTGGGTCACATATACAAAATTGATTTAATTTTTGTGTTTAAGGTTTCAAAGTGGGTATTGGTTTGAGTCTAGGTAAGTCTAGGTATTTCCGGGGTATGTCCAAATGTATTTTATTGCGAAACGTAACCCTTTTACGTGACCAATAAAAATAAAACACGCAAAGTTAATAATTATCTTCTTAATAATTATTTATTACTTGGTGGATGTGGACCTTAATTTATTTAATGGTCGTTTACATTAAATGGTTATTTCTAGTCTATGCGATTTAGCTCTAAAGCAAAATTAAAAGTAAACGCGTATCAGATCAAAATAAATAGTGACAATTTAATAGGAGTCGTAAAATGACTTGAAATTGAGAAATGTTACATATTTTGCAACACTTGGGGTGAGATGCATTGCTTACTATTTTGCAACACTATACCCACTATCATGAACCGTTAATTACTTTGTGTAAGCACGATTGTTGTAAATAAATCTATTGGGGTTAACACACCGTTCGGGTAAGTAGCGCTTACTTGACCAAGGGTATTGTTCAAACGGACGTATACCTTTCGGGAAACTCTAGGTGGTCTTGGGTTGGACACCTACCGGGAAACTAATTGTAACAACATGAAACGTCAGTCCTAGCTTCGGTGTCATGAGCTTAGTGCAATCGTAATAACTTCTTTTTATATAACATTGTATCTGTTATAATGGTTATACACGTGGAAATCTTATGGTCTACACTTATATTTACTCAAACCTATGAACTCACCAACATCATTGTTGACGTATTAAGCATGTATTTCTCAGGTTCTTAATTACTTGCATGGTTAGCATTTGAAGCATCCCACTGAGTCTTTTGCGGTCTCATCATCATGAAGATTTTATGCATTACTTAAACATTCGATGTGAACTTAATACTTCTTTCATTTATATTGTGTACTATTAAAACTTGTCCTTGTTAAACTTTATTTATCGAACGTGAATTTTCTAAACGACTCATGTAGAGGTCGTTATTTATAACTTGTGTCTTTGTGCTATGAAGTCACGCCTCCGGATTATCTTCCGCTGCACATATTTTAGGAGTGTGATATCAAATTTATATGTTGTTAATTTAGAAACTATCCCAAAAAGCTTTCACATCGTTAAGAACTATCAAAATAACTCATGACATCAACAACTAGATTTAACTTTCATGTTGTTTAGGATTCATAAAAGAAATTGTGTACATTTCCTAATGATCAATATAACTATCAATGTATAATTCGAAAACACTTTTATTGATTCTCCAATCGTACATGGTTATACCAACTATTTCGATTTAAAATTTTAATTGATTCAAAGTTATGTAATTCTTCCTGGATAAACATATATAAAAGTTCGATATTCAATTTATAAACAACTTTTAATTATATTTTGATTATTTTAAGTCGTGTGTTTAAACGTTTTACGAAACACTTAACCAAAATATCACATCTATATATGTAATCATGTCTATTTTTATACTACATATGATGGAGTAAGACATTCCTCCATTAAATGCACTAAGACTCTCAATATTAAAAATTCAAGTATACAAGTATATATGCAATGCGTACAATTAATTGATGCATCAACGCATACATCTTTGGTCAACATTTATAATTAATATTATTTTTTAAACAACATTTAATAGAACTTACAATCAACAAAACTCATTGTACAAACGAACAAGCTTTGTGTGTCAACACATGCATGTATTGCTTTAAGCAATACAACACTTAAGACACAAAGTATAAACTAATTAAACACACTAATTAATGTTATGTTTAAAACACTCGTAAAATAAAAGTACATGTTATTATACACATTGTACAAACTAATATAATACACAAAGCTTCATGCAAGTTTATATGCTCACAAGTTGTTGATACATATAGTTTTGAAAATCGGACTACACCAACGAGTTCAACCGAGAACTAGAGTCGACACCGATTCGACTAATCAATAAAAATCGTCTGCAAACGAACTAGAAAGGACCGGTCAAAACCTATAAATACTGATGAACCAGCCGTAACGGGATCATTTTATTTTTGTAAGGTACTTTATAAAAACATTTGCATCGTCCAACTATGTTAGCCTTAATTTTATATAAGTCGAACAAGAATGTTATCGGTCTTATTAGTCGTAATTAGTCTTGTTAAGTAATAGGCTAGTCGGTGAGAGAGAACAACTGCTTGGATTCGTAATCCAATATTGTCCCATAGTTTCGGGCTCAAAAGCCCAAGAAAAAGCCAAGGCCCGTGGGGCCCAAGTTAGAAAGCCCATGCCATTCATAGGCTCAAGGGTATAAATAGAACCCGACGGGCGGACCAGCGGAGCATGGAAAGGTGTGTTTGGTTACCAGTTTGCATAGTTTTGTGTGTGTGTGTAATCGTGCGCACCTATCTCTAGTTTCTCTCTAATAAATCTTCCGAATCTTTCTTTCTATCTTTCTATTATTTGCTTATTGGGTATAGCTTAAATGGAGTGAAATGAGATTAAAGTTTTGGATAGACATTTGGTGATGCAGAGGGTCCCACGGGGGGTTTAGTGTTTTTTGTCTTTGTTGTTTCGGCTTTATAAGCTATTGGTTCGGCTTCATTTCGAGAGCTTAAACATTTTTATTCTGACATTTTCATGTGTGCGCTAAAGCAAATCCAGTGAGGATCGAACTAGAATTTCTTGAAGGACCGAACTAGCGTTTCATTGAGGACCGAACTAGCATCTTGCTTTAAGACCGAACTAGATAGGATCGAACGAGTCTCTTTGCTCAAGGACCGAACGAGCAAATCTACAAGGATCTAACTAGATAGGATCGAACGAGTCTCTTTGCTCAAGGACCGAACGAGCAAATCTACAAGGACCGAACTAGATAGGATCGAACTAGTGAGGATCGAATTAGTAAGGATCGAACTAGTGAGGATCGAATTAGTAAGGATCGAACTAGTGAGGATCGATCTAGTGAAGATCGAACTAGAGTGAACCGAACGAGTGGTTTTTCTTTTGAAGCCGAACGAGTTTACTACTTCAAGGACCGAACGAGTGTACTCCTTCAAGGACCGAACGAGTTTATTTCTATTTGGACCGAACGA